>PKRV01001119.1:1240755-1515981 GCA_003709505.1 Hyphantria cunea
ATATATTAATTATAAACTAACACCTAGTGGGGATGATTACATAAATAAGTAGAAATATTAACTAAAAGATTCCATATATGGCATGGTTATGTGGCAGATAACTAACTGAAACGTTATTAGAAACAGGTGAAACAGAATATGAATATATTAATTTCTTCTTTTGATGATATGGCAATCAGCCGGAGCAGCTATTTCTGCCAATGTCAAGTATTTCAAGTCTTCAATTCTAAGTCTTCGAGTCTTCAAGTCTTCGTCCTGATGGAATTAATGATAAAAAATATAAAAAATGTGGATGACATGAAATGGGGACCGTCTTTCGCAAAAACAAAAATCTCTCGAATATATTAATTATCTTGTTTGTATAGTCTAAACGCAATGAATGACAAGTTGACACCTGACAATTTGGAATGAGCCCTGAATGAGTTTATAAAGGTCGACTCTCGGTCCATTATAAACTTGTTAATGCAAAAAACAGCTTAGGGTTGCTAGGTATTATACAAAACTTGTATGGACGTCGTCTTTAATAAAAATTAAGATAAGTTTTATTTACAGTAATAAAAATACGACTGGTAGTATGATTTTAGATGTTTACGAAAGTAATAGTATAAGTTAAAGGAAAGATAATGTTATTAACAATTGTAAGTTAAAGTATCTCACTAAAATTTGAGAAAGAACACACTAATACTGTTCTCAAAACTACCTAATACTGTAGTTTTTGGGCAATCGTGTTAAGCGAGTAAACGGGTCACCTGATGGTAAGCGCCGCACATGGACACCCGCAACACCAGAGGCGTCTCAAGTGCGTTACCGGCCTTTTAATAAGGAGTACGCTCTTTTCTTAAAGGTTTGAATGTCGCATTGGCCCGAGTACATCGCAGACGACAGTTCATTCCACAATTTTGTGCGAGGTATATCATCCATCACCTATCTCATAAAAAAATGTATATTGCTAAATATTTAATGAGACATATTTAACACAAAGTAGGCCCTGATAAAGTACCATGTTTCGTACTCATCACACAATTATATGTGTGAGTAGAAATCGAACAACTTTCAACTTAGTAGCCAGGGTCACTAGTCACTAGACCAAGATCCGTTAAAGGCTCATCGTGTAAAAAAGACTATGAAGTGCAATATATGAAGAGAAAGTATAACACCAAGCAGTCGGATTGGTACCAGGCCCGCTAAGAAGAAGCTTGATTTATTTGCTTTAACTAACGAACGTGTGAGAGCCACTTCGGCATGAATGGGCTGGCTGGACCGGAGTCATACCACGGTCTCACGGAAAACCAGTGTGAAACAGCACCTGCGCTGTGTTTTACCGAGTGAGTGAGGACACCGTAGGCCCATACCCAAACTCCTCCCCCATCCCCCTTCCCATCCCTCAAAGGCCGGCCACGCACTTGTGACGCTTCTGGTGTTGCGGTCCATAGGCGGCGATAATCGCTGACCATCAAGCGATACGTCTGCTCGTTTGCCCTTCTTACACAACAAAAAAAATATATGATATACCCCAACCAAAGAATATCTCTACCTTATAAATGATAATTCCATTAAAGTAGTTTTTGTTAAAGTTACTGCATAATCTCTGCATAATTTAACTCATAATTCTTCAAGACAATGCGCTCTGACTCTGCAAAATTGAGTTCAATTTCAAGCTGTCTGAAGTTGATTTACAGTTTTAACCCTAATCGACTTGGAGCTATTATAATCGAATTACGGTCACTTGGATGAATACTATCAAGCTGATAGGACTAAGGGAAGGCTAATTTCCATTTTTGATCTTAGTTTCCATAATATGGTATGATATTAAAGTATTTGTATGAAAAAGATTCCATGTGCTGATTAATTTAGGATACAGAGTATCACCACCCTTATTCAACACACGGATGTGGTAAGAACCGACTTAGATATAAAATTATGCAGGACAACATTTTTTAATTTGCAGTAATAATGCTGTTGTTGTTGCTAATATATATTTTAGGTTTTAGAGAAACATTATTTAGTTACTTGTTGGTTGGCTAATTTCAAAGTTTTCAGACGCAAGGATGTTGTATAAAATGCAGTTGTTTATACGACGATGCAGTCGAGCTACCCGTTCTGAATCTTTATGAGGGCCTCGTAAAAGTGTGTTTATACCCTGGGATACTTTGATGCAAATTTTAATAGTAGACATGAAGGTAAGGTACGGATACTAATTTATGGAAGCCCTTTAAACTCCGTATAACTCATTGTTAGTTCTTTTTGATTTGTCATTTTACTAGGTGTGGAGAAACGGGTATCCCTCCAACACAAAGGGAGAGGATCCTCCGACCAGGCGAGGTAATCATGCCTGGCGGGCCACTGCCCAACGGTTAACGTTGGGATGTTGTATATATGCTAATCAGCGCGAGAACTTCTACTGCGCGATTTAGGATTGGTAGTTTCTTAGTTTCCTTCGTTACTATGTAGTTCAACGTTTCTTCGGTAGATGGCGCTGTTATACATTTTATTTTGTTGCGCTGTATATGGAAGTCGCCACACTAGGCGCTGTCTTTTGAAAATATCTGTTCAAATGACTCGAGCGATAAGACTGCTTCCTATTTTTTTTATTTAAATACTTTACAAACATGCATGAAATAGACACAAAGAACACCCAGACTCAGATCAACAATTTACGAATCACACAACGTGATGTCCCATGTGGGATTTTAACCCACAATACTTGGCGCAGTAGAAAGCGGCATGGCTACTACTTAAACCAGCATGCCAACCGTGTAGTCTGATTGTTTCATCTAAATATTTATAAACCATATTTTAAGTAGAAGTAGTGTTAGTAACGATTAACGAAACGATACGAACGAGATACGATAACAACCTCGTATAAAATATATTATAAACTTATTATTTATAATCAAGTAAATAGTTGATTCGTATTATATATTTTATCTTCAATTCTTATCATCTCTTCTATCGTTATATCTATCTATCATTATATCATATATTAATACCTTGGCGCCTTCCACTTGTTTGAATTTAATTTTCAATACAAAATTCTCAAACTAAGCAGATAATATTAAACTTTGTTTATTAAAAATATTCTAATGATTATTAACATACAATTATACAGGATTGTCTAACATTAAAGATTTATTACGTCGGAAGTACCATTGTATAAAAAGAGTACAGACCTCATTAACAATATTTGTAATAAGCGCCGGAAGCTGCCAAGCGGAAGGCGCCAAGATATTAATATTGATAGAAGAGATGATAAGAATTGAAGATAAAATGTATAATACGAATCAACTATTTACACGATTATTAAATAATAAGTTTATAATCTATTTTATACGAGGTTGATATCGTTCCTCGTTCGTATCGTAACTTGAATCGGTTCGGCCTGTCAGATGTTATAAAATGCCGCCGGTGGGAGTAATGTTCTAACGGTTCTATTTGATGTGAATTGGAGAATATTAATAATTTGTATTAATATAATGTGTTGCTTTACAGCTATCTTGACTACCCGTAACACTAGTATACGAAATATACACATAATAAACTAGCAGACCCAGTAATCTTTATAGTGCATATTTAGTTGTCAGTACAAATAATAGTTCTACGTGTATAGATACCAGGAACTCGATTCTAATCATCAAAAGCCAGAAGATCTCCTATCGGCTCCTTTGCCTTTGCTGTTACGTGCATATTTAACCTCACGCTGCATTCTCTATAGTAAGAGTCACGGTAAGCGCTCCCGGGAATTCTTTGGGTTAATACCGGCTGCAGCCATCTGGTCATTCTTTTTTTTTATAGAAAGTATAAGCAGAATCCTAAAGTGATGGTCCTCATACCCATAGCGAATGCAGACAATGCGGCATGGTGGCCACATTACAGCAGGCTATTGATGCTTCTGCATCATTAGGAATCTGACTCTACAGCACTGACGCTGTCCTTATGGCATCATTAAATTAAATTTCTTCAATAGATAAACAGCATTGTATGAAAACAAACGTAATATTTATAAGGGTATCTTCTATACTTAGCAATTATAACCTCCCCCCCCCCTCCCACTTACCGCTAATTGGACTATGGTTGCTAACCGAATATAAGATTGGATTTCACATTCCATGGCAAATACTGGTAACTTTAAACACGTTTTCCTCAAGTGAATCTGTAATGTAAATGAAATGTTGCGTGAATCAAAAAGTAATTTTCCTTTATATTCATAACCATCTTATATCTTTTAAATGTGTTTTGAATTTATACAAAATATAGATGATATTTTACAAAAACAAAATCACCTGATATTCTTAAAAAACGTGTATCTAAAAGAAGGACTGTGCACTTTATTAAATGTTAAAAAATGCGCATTCTTGAATGAAATTTGCCACTGCCTTTAAGAACTCAAGCGGAAGGATCGTTGTCTTCTATATCTTACTTCCCAATAATATCTTAAATTCAAAAGTTGATGAGGAATTATGAATGAATGATTATTACAATTTACGCATAAACTGCTGAACGGATTGAAATGAAACTTTACAATAATAGAGCTTTTGAAATAAGCTGGTATCGTAAATGTAAGCTTTGTGAATGTGTATGTATAGATTTTTGTTACACTTTCACGCAAAAACTGCTAAACGAATTCAGATAAAATTTTACAGTAATAGAGATTTGATATGAAAATAACACTTGGGCTAACCATTTATCGCGATACCCATTATATACGCAAACAGAGCCCTGGAGCTAGCAAAAGCTACTATTTAAATAAATTTAAACTTAGAATTTCAAATTCTATTCATCAAGATTTTAAATTATAATACACTACCACGAAAATGTACGATATTTTTCACCCACCCAGCATCTCCATAATGTAGAGTTCTCTCGTACATCACGTAGCTTGAAAACGTGCTTCGTTAACCTACATGTTCCTTTGCAGTCCATATGACGTCAGACATTGATGATTTCATACGAAAAGTACTGAGTTAGATGCGCTTCGAACAAATTAGAATTGGTCATTTATTTTTTTAATCGAGATTGTAGTCGACGCCGTATACTTATTTTTTTTTCTTTAAAAGACAACTCCCGCATTAGGAATATACGGGATATCACGGGGATAATTACAAACATACATGAAATGGACACAAAGTACATCCAGACTTAGAACAACAATTTATAGATCACACCAAGTGTTGTCCCATGTAGGATTTGAACCCACAACACTTGCCGCAGTAGAAATCGGTGTGGCGACCACTGAAACCACTAGGCCAACCGTGTAGTCGAATCATTTGAATCTTTATTTGTATTATAAGCCTGTAGAGTTTGTTTGTTTGCTTGTTTTAACGAACTAATCTCAAGAACTACTGTTTTGGATATGAAAAATTATTTCAGTGTTAGATAACCTATATTTCAATTAGGGCGCAGGCTTTGATGGAGCGATGTGCCAATAAAAATATTCCAAAAACGGGGGAAAATTATAAGCTGCGTAAACGTTAAAAGCTCTACAAAAGTAATGTATGAAAGAATTGATCCCCACTGAAAGTTAAAAAAAGCGCATTATATATGTTTCCATCACACACCGCACATCTCAATATTTTAAAGTTGACTCACTGTAATTACCTTATTTTTTAAAAAGAATGAGAATAAATTTAATTTGTAAGTTTAAGTGTTAATAATGAATTTTGATTCTATCTATCTATCGTCCATATCTCTATCAAGTTCTTGATACAGAACTTTCCGAGATCGAAGTAGCATGTAATAATATTATAGACGTCTTATTATTAAAACTTTACTGTTCAATATCACATTAGAATCGAAGCAGATATGTTACATTCGATATTGTTACGTCACGTACTTCGATTAGTATCTTTGTTACTTAAAATAACAATATGAACCTTTGTTATTCTATAAAATGAACGTTAAATATTAATTATAATCCATTCGCTTAGATACGGTCACTGTGATAATGTCGCCGTCGCACAACAAATCAAAAACCCCCACGTACAGGTGCACGTGCAAAGCCACCACAATTCAAATGGCCCGCTTGCGGTACCCACAAGTAAGTATGATTTGTCAGTTTAAAATATTGATTGAGGCTAAAAGAGCACAACGGGCTGTACTTAAAGTACTAATTTACGTATCGTCCTACCACCCTACTCAACTAAAGCATGAAAAAGCTGAAGTTCTAAGCGTATGAATGATGTTTGTCTAGTAGTGCATTGTTAAATATCACAGCATACCGTACCTCTTCTCCCACCTTCGCGTAAAAGAATAAAGAGGATAAATGATCGATCACAGGAGTAAAAAGTAAATATGCTCAACAGCGACATAACAACATTGCACCTAGGTTGTACAATTAAATTACCTTAAGTACAAAACCAGACATTTATCAAACCTCAAACTTAAAAAGATAATCAAAATATGGCTTAAGAGTTTTGACTACGAAGACGTATATGGTTTATTGTTGATCAATACGATATAAAAATACAATTTTTGCGAATTATCAATACAAGTATGTAAACACACAGGCAAGAATTAACTATACGTACACGCACACGATTCTACGCGTACGCACACACACACAATAACACTCACATAAACTCACGCACACGCAATGTTAACAAAATCTAAAATATTATGTACATATGTTTTAACGTTTCTATGTATGTTCTTTCCATTTGTTAATTTTAAAATTTAATTGTATAATACTAGTTTGGAAATCAGGTTTCGCTCTTATTTGTATGCATCCTTTGTTAAAATAAAGAAAGAAAGAATTATTATTAAATATTATACTTTTACAAAAACTACAGTGATATTAGGTAACATGTGAATAGATTGGGCGATCGATCAAGTAACAACTGAACGTATGTATACAAAATAACACCCTTTTCGTTTTTATATATTGTAGTTTTTAACCAAGTTCAACTTTTATTTTCAGTGAATAACCTATAAATACTATTAAAAAATGAATCAACTTAAAAAAACACTGGTATATACATAATCGTTTTTCACAGCAATAACCACAATGTCACATTTGCCGAAGACCCGATAACCGTTGGGGTAAACGAGTTCTTAAGTGGAGACCGCGTCTCCGCGAACTTAGTGTAGGACGTCCACAGGCCAGGTGGAGCGATGATTTGCGGGGGACGGCTGGCAGGAGCTGGATGCGAGAAGCCATAGATCGAATTAAGTGGCGTGAAATTCGAGAGGCCTATGTCCTGCAAAGGACTGCGATAGGCTGATGATGATGATGAACCACGATCGTGTGCGTGCGTAGTTAACGTCCAATTTTGAATCACTTAGAACTATTACAATGAAATCGTTCGTACTTATAAATACTCAAGCTGACCCTCGTAACTTTTTCTTCGTCTCATTTGAACTATGTTCGGCTCTTATTGGTCTAAGCGTGATGTTAACCAGCCTTTCTTAGACACGCCAGCAAAGCACACATTTAAAATTAAAGGTCTTAAAAGACAGACAGACAGGCAAACAAAAAAATAATTTTATAAGGGTTCCGTATTTTTTTTTAGAGATACGGAACCCGTGTAAATCGTTTTGAAAGTATCGTAGTTCATCCCGAGGGACAATGTGACACGAGAATGATATATAACTAGCTGAGCCTGGTGTTACCCGTGTTTTTTGTTGTGACCCGGGCTACGGCCCGGAGTGAAGTTAATTTAAAAAACCCTTTAGTTGCTCCTTATTATCATCAGCTATCTGCCAGTGAAAGTCTCGCCGAAATCGGTCCAGCCAACAAACAGGACAGACAGACAGACAAAAATTGGAAAAAAATGATATTTTGGTGTATGTATCGTATATACACACATATGCATTTAGTAAAAAGTAGTTATTTTAATATTACAAACAGACCTTCCAATTTTATTTTATTTGTATAGACAAATACTGCTTAAGACCAAGGTTATAGGCGCTTCTTATGAGGGTAAAGAGACCTTCTTTGAATAGTGGACGGCGACAGTTTTTTTTATTTTATTTTATTTAATTGTCTTCATTATATACACACAGTAAGAAACGGTACAACAGGAACAGTCACAAAGTATGTATAACTTACTGAACTGATACATGTATAAATATTAATTGATACACGTATCAATTCAGATAAAAAAACCTTCGCATATCATAAAAATGACCGTAAAGCATTTTTGGATCCATTTTTAATATCTACAAAATGAATTTATAGCGTTAATGATCAGGTCATTAGATTCAACTGACGAGCTGAGTCGGCCCAATTAGTTACTTCCACATAAAAAGTGGTTTAAACCTTGTGATGTTTATTTTAATGTCGCTTTTCGCAAAAATTGTTTTTTTAATGACTTGATGTTATTATTGTTATTACTATGATGATTTGCACAGGACGGCTGGCAGGAGCTGGAAGCGAGAAACCATATTGAATATAAATCGAACTTCTAGAGCGTAATGTATAAAGTTTAAAAAATAATTTCTGTCCTGGTAACGTACTACTATGTGTAAAATAATTATATATTTTTTAAAAAACAACTCCCATATTCGATATATTTGCAGTGTCACGAGAGACTTTACAAACGTACAAGAAACGTACACAAAGAACACCCAGACTCAGAACAAGAATTTGTAGATCACAAAAAATGTTGTCCCATGTGGGGTTTGAATCCACAACACTCGGCGCAGTAGAAACCAGTCGGCGACTGCTAAACCCAGTATACTTTCCGTGCGGGCAAAGTATAATAGCTACCCCGATATAACACTCAATCTCAAATAAAGAATGTATCAAAGATAATTTTGATTTCTCTTACCAAATACAAGTACAGTCCTAAACATTACAAGTAATGTAACTAAGTAATCTTTTCTTTTCTTTAAAAAAAGTTTTTCACAGAACCCTAAGGGCTATGTACCTTGAGATTCCCTTCTTGTCTAACTAGGAATGAGATAACTTTTATGGTGCTTTAGAGACGTTTTTATGCAGAGAACATCCCCAGATTATTTCAGCTTCTACTTCAGTACTACAAATTCCAAGGCTTCAATATATATTGGAGGTATCTGTGGCCTTATAAGAAGTTTAAAAACTTTGTAAATTTTATTTTCATGATAATCCAGTTTATTATCATGGTAATTACCGCGTGACTAATATGGATGTGTTTAAGACTGCCGAGGTTGACGAATATACTCTGCCAAATACAGTATAAGAAAACTATGTTCATCACTAATTTATTAAACAATTTTGTATGACATGAAAGGATAGCAAAACAATAAACATAATATTTTTAAACGTTGGCCTTACTATGAACACATCAGGGGTGACAAGACCGAGGGATTATCTAAACGGGATTATTTCAGAATAACATTGACGGCAAGGGCTCGGGGATAACGCAACGACCCGGCACTAATCGCGCCTTTCAATCTATATACTTCATTCGATACTTTTGTGGCTTCGTCAAGAAACCCTACAACAACAGTTTTTTCGGTACGATTGCACACCACATTGTACTTACATAAGGATTTCCGCATTGAAGTTAATTATGCGGAATTCGGGATGGTTTAGGTGGCTTTGATCAAGAATATCCGCGACGGAACGAATGATTAGAGGTTATTACTCTGATGATGACAAAGATAAATATCTTTGTAGTGTCATTTTCGAATTCAACATTTTTATATTTCTAACAAAACTGCTTATCTATCTAAGACATATAGAGAAGAATTTATATATCTCGGAATTAAATTTAATGAACCTGATATTTGTCGAAACCAATAGAAAATTCTACAAAATTGATATCTTTACTTATGTCATTGTTAAAAAGTAACGTTATAAATGACATTTTATTGCATCATCATTAATGTTTCTTAAACTTTTCACATAAAATCGTTCGTGAAGCGAAGATGCCAATCAGATAGATTGAACTACACGATTGGCCTAGTGGTTTCAGTGGTCGCCACACCGCTTCCTACTGCGCCAAGTGTTGTGACAACACTTTGTGTCACTTTGTGACAACAGTCCATGGAACAACACTTTGTGGGATCCATAAATTATTGTTCTAAGTCTGGGTATATTTTGTGTCCGTTTCATGTGTGTTCCTAATGCGGGAGTTGAAAAAAAAAGTTCTTTCTCTCTCTCTACAAACAACGAAATATGTCACAATTTACATTTGTACACTAATAATTGAGTATTAGTTCAAGATCAGTATGTCAACTGATTGAAGAACTACACAAAATTTAATCATTTCATCAGAATGAATAAAAGATTAATTTATTGAATATTCAAACCAACTTGACACCAACTACACCGCTGATTTAATATTGCATGACAGAATTTTTAGTGATACTTAGCTTTTGTACGGTCATGAATAATGGTATGTGAAACGAGCAACTTATATCAAGTAAATAAAGTGTACAGTTATCATAAAACTCAATACGTACTCCTTATTCGTGAGAATTATTTTCTCGTATGAGTTTCTAAGTAATATGAAAAGTCGAAACATCTGTATTGACTATCAATCAACAACCCATAATGTTAGTTGTCGTTTGTAGGAGAGGGTTAAGGCCATACGTCCCCACGCTGGCCAAGTGCGGGTTGGGGACTGGCAAGACTACGTTGTGGCTACGTAATCTTGCCGTTGGATGGTTTTAAGCTGCCCAAAGGTCTCCAACTAAGCCTTACGACTATTATACTACGATAACAACCGGGACCGGCTGCTTAACGAGACCTCCGAATCACGGGGACGCTCATTGTAACATGCCACCAGCGGTTACCTATCTAGGTACTGACCGCACCGGCATCACTTACCCTCGGTGATTCTTTCTAAACACCGAGTGCAACTAGGCTATGAGTGCCTACAGCCGCCAACTATTACTACTACCTACGCCGTACTAATTCAGACAAAATCGTATAAAAATCAAAAATATAATTATAGTACTTACTCAGTTTCGTTGTTTTCGAAGACAATGTGACCTTGCGCTGCTTCGTATTGCACTCCATTCTTCGCAGTACCATCTTCCGTCCAGTACGGCACCCTGACCTTGCCGCGAGCACCCGCCGTTCTCACGACTTTCAAATCAAAGGTCCCTACAGATTCCGTAAGTTCAAAGTCACGCGTTGGAAAAGAAAACACACCAGAATGATCATCGTCTAAAATCACCACAGTAGCCGTTGATGGTGAAGCTAAAGTAGCACCTTTAGGAGTTTTCAAACGTACGTAAAAATGCTCATCTTCTTCAAAGACGTCATCATCTATAACTTGAACGCTAAAGGTCTTTTCCGTCTCTCCTTGCCGAAAAACTAAAGCTCCTTGAGCTGCTATGTAGTCTGAACCAGCTTCTGCTGTTCCGTCTTCAGTGGTATAGTGAACTGTTACTTCGCCGTTTAAATCACCGGCTCTAATTACTCTTACTTCAAACGATCCACAATTTTCCATAACTGTGTAGTGATCTGGATCGAAACGAACGTTTGGCCCCCGTGGTTCGAGAGTTGGTGTTCCTGACTCCCGTCTCTGCAATTCTGCTTTTACTTCGCTAAGATCACTTTGAGCTCGTTCTGAAATTTTCCTAGAGAAATCTCCTCCACCAGTCATTTTCCTAGTAGCGGCTACTCTATAAAATGCTCTTGACTTTGGTCCTTTTGACATCAAAGTTTCTAATGCCATTCTTTCAACTGTTTCCAAGTCTTCTTCTGGATGTTGTCTTCTTAATTCACGAAGTACTGTTACGTATTCTCTTCTAGACTTTTCTATTTCCCTGCCTTCTTCATCATCGGAAGCAAACTCATCTCCACTTGGCTTAAGAGCCATTTCAACTGAACCATCACCCTCAGCCTCAACTATAACTCCTCGCTCATTAACTCGGTATCCTTTTTTGAGATATTTATAAACTAGCAACCGTCGGTCTGCGATGTATGCTGTCAAAACCGTAGCAGGGAAGAAAAGAAACGTGACAGCACCTTCCCATACTTCCACTTCACTGGGTGATATTACGTCTAATATAAGATATAGCCACACATAAGCAAAAATAGACCATGTTGCTGTCACTAGAAACACTCTCAAGTGTTTGATTTTCCTTACTTCTCCATCCGGTATCACACATACGCAAATGGCTATGATAACAAACAAATTATAAGCAGCTGATCCGACTATGGTTCCTGGACCTAAATCACCAGCTTCAAAATTCTTGCCTGCTATTTCAATGACAGATAATAAGATCTCAGGTGCGCTGGATCCTAAAGCCATCAACGTTAAATTAGCAACGGTCTCATTCCAAACTCTAACTACAACAATCTGTTCGCTGCCATTCCGTCGCACGCGCACCTCTTTTTCTCTCGAAGTGATAACTTCTATGGCGGCCATAAACCTGTCAGAAACGATTGACACTCCAATGAAGAGGTACATGAGAACTAAAAAGTAAACAACGCCGCGAAAGGCGATTTCGAGAGTCGGCACATCTTCGAGGGGTTTCCACGCGGGTAGGACGAGCCCATCGCTACATGAAAGGACGTGTTGAGGGGTAGTGTTGCGCGGAACGAGACGCGCAGACGGCTCGGCGCGCGCCACCACGATGCAAGCCGCGATCGCGGCGAGCGCGGGCCGCATGCCGCGTAAGTGCCGGCGACCGGCGCTGTACGTGGCCGGCGCCCGACTGAACGTCGCGACGCACCACGTCTCCCCGGCCCCGCACCCTCGTTTGCTATTTCCGCGCAATATTATTGCCTAATATTCAGTAGATCAACTTAAAACAGAATCAAATGAGCTCTTTGACTCAACTTGATTCCAACATCAAAGTTGAAAACACAACGCCATAGAATTATTCCGTATGAATGCTGTCGAATCCGGGAATTCCATACTAATGAATACAACGCAAAACTAAGTTTGAAGGCTTTTCCTTGTTAGAACGTTGGTTAGAATTCTGTATTTTCGGGTGTGTGCGCTCTTCGGTAGACGCACGTACTTTTACCTCAGTTGATCGAGTTTTATTAGCGTTGCGGGCCGTAAAGTTGGCGACAGAGGAAAAAAGTTATTAGAGGCGTACCTACGGGGGCCTTATTAAAAGTTAGTTTAAGGAGAAAAGGTATGTTTTTTGGGCACTCTCTAGATAAAAAGTTCATTAAGTCAACTAAAGTTTGACGCGTTCAAAAGTTTAACCACCTATGGGAGCCTCAACAGTTTCTGTATTATAATTGTAATAAAATATTAATAAATAAATATTTCGGACATCTAACACACAAGGCCACAGCTTGTATAATGTGTACTAGACAACAGATTGTTTTTTTGTAAATATATACATATTATACTTAAACAACACACATTATATTCATAAACAATACCTATAAATCAATATATTACAGGTATAGACTAGCTGATTGTAACAAGTAATGAATTATTAAAAATAAATCTGACTGCGTATATATTTTTTTTTATTTTGAGGTATTTTAGTGTCACTCTCCTGACTAAAACTAATTTATTGACACAACTCACATGAAAATATGACATGCCGTTTAGGTTCTAGCGCGTGCCAAAGAAGTATATACACATACATACACTCTAAAAATGTATCCCCCCTTCTATCGCAGTTCCGACGATCTTTGTACCTGACAAGGATAAGTTTGTGGACAATGTTGGTGTAGAAAAATGCAACAGAATTAATCAATTCATTACAAAATCTATTCTTTCATTACAAATGAATATAATAAAATAAAATCAAATATGTTAAGATAAATCAAAGGTAACGTGCTACAACTGAGAAAAATCATTGACTATTTTCTTAAACATTTTCCTTATTATTTTTGGCTTGGCACCGAATACCCATAGATTTTAAATACACAACATAATACGACTTTATTTAAATAAATAGATAATTACAACAATCTAGACAATATATAGACAATAATTATCACACCGTAATTCAAGATTTATTTCACGTTTTAAAGTGTTTCTAGGCAAGGAGTTTTCGTTTGATGTTTTGTGGTCAATTTAATTTTTTATTTAAAAATATTTTTTGGTAATCCCGTCCAGATACAAATTAAGTTTCTTATGACTCACATTTCACTATATCCTTGTTGATTTTACTAGCAAGATAAATAGATAGATAGATAGAAAACTCTTTATTTGCACACTATAATATTACAGTTAGTAGAGAGTACATAAAATGTGAGATGGAGTGTACAAAGGGCGGCCTTATTGCCAAAAGTAATCTCTTCCAGGCAACCTTACCTTACCGGCAAGGTCAAATAAATATTTATATATTGTAGTAGTGAGTACATATCGGTAATATGGTGAATTTTCATAAGACAGAAACACTAAAGTGCCAATAATAGTAAGCATAAAGTTAAAATAATGTTTTCTTATTCCGAATAACCTTTATCTCTTCTAGTTTTTTCAGTTTCCTTTATGCATGCTTTTACACTTCCTTTTTTCATTTTATTTTTTCTCTCTATTATTTTTATGGAATATAGAAAAAAAATGGCCAATTGCCTACCTGGCGCCAACCCTTCCTAGTAATGTAATCATTCTTCGTACATGGTACGAAGCTAAAGCCATTTTGGAAAACTAAATCTTAACATGCGTGTAGTTCATGACGTAAAAAATTCTTGAATTTATGTTTTTTTTATTTTGATGTACCCAGTGTCACTCTCAGGGCTGAGATGGGTCTATTGACATCACTTACATAAAAATACGACAAAATGAAAATTCCCGCTGGAATCTTCCAATGAATTACTTAGCAAGGCCTTAGGCTAAGTGTCTAAAGTCGCAGGCAGATGCCCTAACTAAACCTATTACTGAATTTCAAGAGATTGATTCAGCTCCTTTACTAGAAAAAATATAAATGTGTTCTATTGACAGGAAAAACAAGTTGAAGAGTCTAAAACGAATTAATCATTTAATACATGAAACAATGATAAAATAGGTTTGATAAAAAAACTAAAGTTTCGAAATTAAAACAGGAATTAAAATTATAGCGCTTAGCAAAGAGTGATTCAATTATAGTCCTTACAAGCTTAAACTAAAAATTTAAAGAACCTCCGCTTGATGGAACTTGTTAAAATACATTCTAGAATTAAACTTTTTATACCCTTATAATTATAAACCTTTGATAATGTCTTAGGGCGACACCCTGGTACAAAAAGTGACTTTAATTCTAAATAAGTTAATCGCTAACTGTTAACATTTTGATTTTTTGGAATAATTAATAAACTTATTCGGCAAAAGGAACGAAACACAAATCAAAGTTGCATATATATGCATGGAGCGCAGAAACCGCAGAATACAATCAATGCCTGCTTGGATACTGTAATGTCAACTCCAAGTAAAGGGCAGTTCAAATCATTCCTAGAGTCACCCAAAGACGTAAAGCTCATTATTTTGATTCTAGAAAGAATAACACTTACTAATATTATACCTACCCATCATCATCTTCATCATCAACCCACTGCTGGGCTCGGGTCTCCTCTCAGCAGAGGGTTAAGGCCATATGTCCCCACGCTTGTCGAGTATGGGTTGGGTTAATTATTCGAAATTAAACCTACTTATTTCGAAAAATTAAAATCAGTAATCAGGAAATACATTACTTCGCCGTATGTTTATAGGTAAACGTGGTTACGTGAAGAGTGTATGTAATACTTATTAATCACATTCATTCCCATTGAATTGAAATCGTTGTAAATGTATAAAGTTCTTGAATATAGAAAGCATCTTCGCAGAGATAATAAAGAGGTTAATTTATTTGATTTCAATTAAAGGCGGATGTTAATATTTTCCTGCAGCCTTTGACCTCCAAACACAACATTATGTAATATAATGATAAACTTTTCTAGCCGTTACATAAATGTGATGTTTATCGGTAAGCAACATTTGGCTTAGAACACGCGACATATCGATTGAAAGCCAACAACCCACCTATATAAATTCTCTTCTACTAAGAAAGTACTTTGAGTTTTCTATACAGTAGGTTTAGAATAAGAACAACCAAGAAATTTTTAACCATTCACGTAT
Organism: Hyphantria cunea; assembly: GCA_003709505.1. Classification (NCBI taxonomy): domain Eukaryota; kingdom Metazoa; phylum Arthropoda; class Insecta; order Lepidoptera; family Erebidae; genus Hyphantria; species Hyphantria cunea. Next base: position 1,256,697 of record PKRV01001119.1, read on the forward strand.
AGGATTGGGTGTGTTACTTGTACTGGTATGTGAGCTACCCGAAGTTTTTGGATACCGAAAATCCGTGTTGTGATTGTCTGGAAGAGATCGCCGTGAGCGATAAGACCGCCTATTGTATCATTTACATATTTGTGACTCATCCTCTGTTTTAACTTTGTAATTTTACATGTATACAATAAAGATATATAAATAAATAAATATAGAGAGTTGGTACCCCTTTTTTTCGTGTTTCGAAACTCCGATGTTCCCGTTACTATCCCCAAAAGGGTCGTGCCGGCACCCAGAACTGCTTCTCCTACGGTGATTGATGGCCTCATCTACCGCCCTCAGGCTTACGCTTATGGAAGACGGGGATTGTTTTGCGATCTCTGGCGCCAGAATCGTCTGCGGTATCAGGACCGTTCCCGGGCCTGGCAAACCGGGAGAGTTCTAAATCTTTCCCGGTTCTGCTGCGCCGTCTCCTTCGTAAGCAAAACTTGCTCGCAGAAAGAGACAGTGGAGTTCCACGTGCTATCGCTCCGCAACATGACTGTAATTAGGCGGTAGTCTTGGTTTTGAACCGTCGTACCTTAGCGTTAGTTCTGACCAAGTGACCTCAGGTACATCGCCGTCATCTATGTTAAGCTCCTCCGGCGTGCTCATGGGCCCATAGCGCCCCTGGATCGCAGTCTGCAGCGTTCGTTGCCTGAAGGTTCGACCCTTGTACTCTCTCGATAACTCTGCCTTTCAGGTTGCTGGATCTTCAGAGCGTTGCCACCTCTCGTCTTCGTTGTAAAAGCTGACTAAGGGAGTAAAATACGCAAGACAACATCACTGCAAAGAGAAAAAAAACTTGAAATAAACCTTAACCCAGTCCATCTGTTTGGCGGCGGTATAGCAGTCCACCACCTATCGAAGGAGAGACATATGTCCAGCTGTACACTAATAAAATCTGTTTATGATTTACTAAACAGTGAGAGACTACTCTTATAACTAAGTATCAGCCTGGACGGCTTACAGTCTCTGGCAAAGTCTCTGCCTCTAATTATATTATGAAGAACACAATCGTTTATTTCACGTCTGGATGTAAGTACTTACCTATAATATTTATGTAATTGAAATATATGCAAAATTATGTTTGTGATTAGTCTAGTCAGCTCCACCCAGATAGAGATCAGGCGAGCGTGTGTGAGATGTGCAAAGTTTTTGTTTTAGATAGCAACCAAGCAGACAGACACAATAATGGAAAGTCTTTAGCGTCTAGCGTTCATGAAAACGTATAACTCAGGAGGCAAAGGCCGATACCGGCTTTTGAAGCTCGAACTTTATCATTTATAATAATACTAAGCCTTGGCCTGCGGTTTCGCCCGCATTTATCTCGGTTATCGTGGTAAAAAGACCTTCCTCAAAATTCACAGTATATCCATGCCAAATTTAATGGAATAGATGAAACAGTTAAGAGCCGGGAGAGATAGACAGACAGTTACTTTAAAATGGTTAATATCAGTAGGCTGGAATTTTTTTATTTTTTATTTATTTATCTGTATTGTACACACTGAACAGATAGAAAAAAAAAAGAATTTGACACGCGCTGTCAACTATTTCCAAACTTAACAAAGCTTGTACTATAGGTACTAAACAACTGATATAAATACATTTATATACTTTTTTGTAAGCATACACATATTATACACAGGAATCACCCAAACTCCGAAACAAATATTTGTAGATCACACAAATATTTGGCTTGACCTAGAAATCAACCTCAGACACTGCAGTCGTATAAGCTGCCACTGCACCACCGAGACAGTCAAATGACTATGTTCATCCATATGTGAAATGAATTGATGAAGAATACGTTGAAGTACGGAAGAAAACATTAATCATCACTCGGTACATGACTCCAGAACGCGTAATAACCAATGTTTCAATGATAATTACAGTACTTTTATGAAGCGAACAAAATTAACTGAAATATTCCATTGACGATTGCCACAGTTCGTACGTGAAATGGTTTGGTGCCACACGCAAATATATACTTAATGTTGAACTTGTAATAACGTACTTGCTGGTATAAGAACAAATATTACAGTGGTAGTTGAGAAAAATGTACATATTATAAGTATGAATCGTTGGTCTTTTAAAGGATTTTATTTGTAGTACTTTTTCACTCTATAGGACGGCGTATCATGTGATTGTAGTGACTGTCGTCGCACGTGGAGTCCATAGTCGGCAAGAGATACAAATTATTTCTCTCAAAATTAGGGAATCACTGTTTGATAAATTTAATATATATGTTCAATGTAAGGTATTATATTCTGGCCACTATTCGCGAAGCAGTCCGTTGTTCAAACTACTACGTCAGCTGGTCATCATCAACAGGCTTAAAAGGTTCATTGCTGGACATAGATCTCGCCTCAGGAAAGAGGTTTCGGCCTATTATACTGCACTGGCTATGTGAGTTGGCTTAGAGTTTGTTTTCTTACCTTTTTTATGGCGTAGTGGGCCAACGAGCAGACGTATCAATATCATGTTAATATCAGAGGCGTTACAAGTGCGTTGTCGGCCTTCTGAGGATGCGGAGGAGATGGGGAAGGAATAGGGACATTACTTACTCGGTGAAACACAGCACAAGCCCCCGTTTACACCGGTTTTTTGTGAGGCCGTTATATCACTCCGGTCGAGCCGGCCCGTTGGTGCCGAAGCGTGGCTCTTCCATGGTATTGGTTTACGGTACTGTTTCTATGTAATACTATCATATCCCCAGATAAACCAAAAACATTGACTTTCTACAGAAACCAATATAACATGTATTATACAACAAGGGTAGCCCTTAATTGGCTGCCATGCGCACGATCGACATATGTATTCCCGTAAATCATCGGGGCAGTTCTGCTTCACTGAGCAAATGATAGTCGATAATTATCACGAGGTAAATTAACTGTTTAACTGATAATGGAACTACCCTTGTTTGTTGTTCAATAACGGGGGTTGTGGTGCGAAATTTAATAATTAACTTAACTTAAGATTTTTGGCATTTTTTTATTATTGTTTCCAATTCATATAACTTTATAGACACAATGTTTTGGGTCTCTGATTTGATTTCTAGGTAGGATTAAATATTTATGTAACCCGCAAGTGTATAGAAAAGTATTAATATATACCATGTTATTAGCACCCACAACACAAGCTCTGCTTAGTTTGCGACTAGGTGGCATTGCGTGAATGTGAAAATAAATCCGTTTGAGTAAGTGAACTTGCATTATCGGATGGTCATTTTCCAAAATTAAATATGGCTGGCTAGTCTTATTTTTAATTTTTGTGAGGTCACTCAAGTCAACGCACTTGTACTTTTTAGTGGCAGAAATCCATGCCGCCTTTTACCGTGGGAAAGCCACGCTCCAGCATGAATGGGCCGTCTCGACCGGAGTGATACCACAAGCTGTGTTTTACTAAGTGAGTGAGGATACCGAAGGCCAAAGCATAACGCCTAAGCCAATACCCCTCGCCATCCTCTATTGTTCATGCTCGTTTGTTTGCTAATCCAAAAAAAAAGACACTTGTATTTACAACGATTACCACTTACCATCAAGCAATCTATCTATAATACTTTCCATTTGACTTTATAATCGTATACATTCAAGAAATTTTAATTCTTCTGTCGGTTTTTAACAAAAATTGAAATTAAATGCATTTTGAATCAAATATTACTTTTATCTTCTATGTCAAAAACAAAAAATCTAAGATAATGGCAGTAGAAGAATAGCTGAACTATTTGTTGCTAACGTAAACAGTGCACGTAAAACCAACAAGCATTCATCCAACCGAAGCGATCTCAGTAAATGTTCTCTTGAGACTGCCGTAGCTGAAACTGCCAGCTATTTAAGCTCTACTGGCCAGCAGACTTAAACGAGAATGACAATTAGACAATCGAGGCAGAGGGGGTAATCAGTAAGATTACGATTGTGTTTTTTTATTTCCGACACAACTATATATGTGAATACCTATCAATGGTCTCTCAAAATAGCTGGATCGATTTGAATGCTATTTTATAGACGATAGCGATGTGATTTAAATCCGTGTATCTGAATTAGTTATTTGTCTGTTGTCTATGAACGTTTTATTTATTTTTCATATAAAATCATTGTTATTACAAACTTGTTCCAACGTAAGCAGTTTCGCTAAAGGACAGGGTATAAAAGACAAAATGTTTGTTGTTGAATTTCATCCAGTGGTTACGCTTAATGAAAGTTCGACTGGCATTCCATTCCCATCTGACTCTACGAGAAGGCACAAATATGATAATAATAAGTATTTCGGACATCTTAAATAAATAAACATTTAACACAAAACGCCATCTAGATGCAAAGTAAGGAGAGCTCGTGTTATGATAGCTTGATTGACCGATAGCATACTTGTATTAAAATATTACTTCTTTAAGTGAAAACTTCTTTAGCGGTGGGCACTTTTATTAGATTGGTAAAAAGGCGCAATTTATGTTTCTAGAAAATATTCAAAGGAACTTTACCTCATCTTCATCTTCCTGGCCTTTATTATTCCCGTGATTATTTGAAGTCCGCTACTATGTCATCGGTTTTACCTGAATACCAGTTATTACACGGAGTGACTGGCATCTAACCTCCTTAACCCTGAGGATGAACTGAATGCAAAGATAGAATTAGTTGTCAGTATATTTGAGGGCACAGATTTCCCAATAACGATTGCCATGGATGTTCATAATAACCGAGACCAACAAACTGCTAAGTTTGAGAATTTAGTACTGATATATCGATATTTTAAACTCGTGTCGACGTGACCTGATCGAGAATTCGTGAGACGGAGGGAGAGTAAACCATAAATTGTCATGTTCGTGTACGATAGCGCAATACATGAATATTGTATTTTACCACATAAATGATAGTACTTTTATACTGATAATTAAAGCAATTCGTGCCAAACTATTGCCTAACTATTCTAAAATATCAAAAATGCTCAACGTTAAGATTCGTTTTCACTTCTGTCGGTACTCCCGGGGTGCAACACCTTTTTTGTAAATACTTACATATTAAACATAGAAAACACCCAAACTATGAAATAAATATTTGTATATAAATATTTGGTTCCACCCGGAAATAGAACCCGGGACCTCCTTACGCCACCACTGCACCACCGAGGCAGTCATGTGATACACAACACCATTTACTCTGAAACTGAGCAGAGTTTGCAATTTAGTAATACTTTTTTGAAAGCACATACATTTCATATACATAGAAAACACCCAAACTCCGAAACAAATATATGCAAAATCATACAAACAATTGATTCAACCGGGAAATCTCAATCGCATACAGAAAACCACGAGACAATCGATCATGTTATAATGAATCATCAAAAAGACGCTGGGTTTTAAACTGCAGGTGTCTAAGGGCTTTGATGTTCATTTGGTGGTCTTAAAATGAAGATGCTGGGTTTTAAACTGCAGGCGTCCATGGGCTTTGGTGTTCACTTGGTGGTCTAAAAACTTCCAACCTCAACATGAAGATAGCAACATTCGTTAATAAAAATTAGTAAATGAAGTCATGTATATTTGCATTTACATTGTGCATGGCTGGAAGAAGTGTATGAAGTTCAATGAAAGTGTACAAAAAACGTCTTGTATTATAGTTTGGTCTTAAACTTTACAGACCACCCACGTACTTAAAATCAGGTGAACCATCTGCTCGTATTAGTCTTCTTTACACAGTATAAAAATGAAGTTGGTTTCGATGTCTGTTCGCTTATGTCTTTTAACATACTCATCGGATTTCAATGTAGTTTTCAGCAATAGATAGACTAATCCAAAGGAAGGTTTATATTTGTAATACATGCATATTTCAGCAGAAAAATCCGAGAATTTTAAGGACTTCGATGCCAAATCGGGTCTCTTTATTAATATATTATTTAATAAAATATAATTGATAAATTATATTGTTGCCTTGCGTCAAAATCTGTGACTAATATTTTGTGACTTGCAAAATTCCGTAACACAGTGTGCTAACATATTTGTACAATTTGTTACAATGCTGAAACTGTGGAGAGATTTTACATGAAACAGTGCCAGCAGTCGTTAGGTCAGAATAAATTTGAACTAGTTTATGCCCGCGGCTCCACCAGCGTATATGTCGGTTATCATGGCAAATAGTAGCCTTTGTGTTATTCTGATGTATAAGCTATATTACTGTAATGTTTCATCAAAATCCGTTGAGTAGTTTTTTCGTGAAAGAGTAACAAGCATCCATACAAACTCTCGCGTTTATAATATTAATAAGATGATGGTGGTGTTTTGTGCATATACTTTGATAATGGATACTAACATTAACAAATTACATTACGCAAAATACAATAAGAAATAATTAATTGTCAAAATATAGTAAATCTTAATTGAGTAACGACAGCTCTAACAAACAGAACAAATTACTTTTATTTTAGTTAATACTAGTTAAGCCCTGAGTTGTTACCCGCGTTTGATGTTGTAACCCCGGGTATCGCAGCGGGGTGAAGCTAGTCTAAAAACAGCCTAATTTACTCCTTATAACATCAGCTATCTGCTAGTGAAAATCCAATCTAAATCGGTCCAGCTGTTCGAGAGATGAGCTGGAACAAACAGACAGACCGGCGGACAGACAGAATGGCAGACAAAAATTGTATAAAAATGTTATTTTGGTATATGTACCGTGTATACATATTCATTTAGTAAAAGCGGTTATTTTTATATTACAAACAGACTGTCTGATAGATGACTTTGATGTCTAGGAATTGACTGGTTAGCGAACGCGACTGTCGGTCTCGTGTTCGATTCACGGATTGGGCCCAACAATTTTACTGAGTTCTTCTAATTTGACTGCACGGTTGGCCTAGTGGTTTCAGTGGTCGCCACGCCACTTCCTACTGCGCCAAGTGTTGTGGGTTCAAATCCTACATGGGACAACACTTTGTGTGATTCATAAATTGTTGTTCTAAGTCTGGGTGTACTTTGTGTCCGTTTCATGTATGTTTGTAAAGATCCCCGCGACACAGGAATGTATATTCCTAATGCGGGAGTTGTCTTTTTAAAAAACAAAAAAAAAAAAAAAAAAAATATAGAAATGCTTAATAAGAAATTTTTAATTTTTCAGTAAATTCGGACATATATATTGATGATGTACTAGAGTACCACATCATGTAGTCTATAAATGAAGCTTTCGCCTGAGACGTTGATTAGTTAGACTATTGTTTTGTAATGGTCTATTTTTTAATCTAACAGAATAACATATGAGGGCCATGGAGTCTTTACTTCATCTTGAATGGATCATGTGCATACGACTTCAAATTACTAATTGAATTGAAGCTTATCGCTATCTAAATAAACATTTTTTTCACCCTTATTCAGAAGCTGGATCTGTCATCTCTCCTGGTTCACAAGAAATATTTATAAATCAACCAGCTTTTGGGAGGGTGTATGTTGGCTATCGCTGTAAAGCACTCTTTATATAGGTCACTACCTATGTCCTTCCACAAAAATAATAATAAATAAATAATAAATATTTCGGACATCTAACACACAATGCCATCTAGTCCCAAACTAAGCAGAGCTTGTGTTATGTATACTAGACAAGTGATATAAATACATATATACTTTTATATATAAATACATACATATTATACATAGAAATCACCCAAACTCCGTAACAAACATTTTTAGAGCATACAAACTTTTAATCCGACACAGGAATCGAACCCGAGACCTCAAGAACAGCAGTCGTATACGATACCGCTGCGCCACCGAGGCAGTCGAAATCACCAGTATACATCTAAATTCACATCATCACCATGCAAAATTCATTAAAATCGGTGCAGTGGTTTAAGCGTAACAGAGAGACAAAGTTACTTTAGAATAAATAATATTACTATGGATGATGATGGTTGTGATTAACTTAAAGAAAAAGCGAAACTGTATATAAAATAATTCTAATATTTTTCAACACTCTAGTACGTAGAAACCTTTGTTTACTCTCCATTAGAGACCTTGTTCGTTCTGTTGTCATACGGAGAAGCAATGGATCGTAATCTAGTGAAGGGTTTGTTGTCATGGCGCAATTTATGTTTCATGAAAACATTCAAAGGATCTTTACCTCATCTTCATCTTCCTGGCCTTTATTATTCCCGTGATTATTTGGAGTCAGCTATTATGTCAACGGTTTTACGAACGACTGGATGAAATGAATTTAAAGATTGAACTAGTTGTCAGTATATTTGAGGACCCTGACTTCTGAATAACGATTGCCATAGATGTTCGTAACAACCGGGACCGACGACTTAACGTGCTCTTTGAGGCACGGAGACTTTAACTTCAAAGGAACTTTACTCTCTTTCGAGTTTTCGTTCCTTCTCATAATAATGTTATTAAGTACACAATATGAAATAGTCTGTAAGACAATTTATAAAGTTGCTGTGTGTTAAGTAAAAGAGCTGTACAACCAAGATGATTATACCTGCACGGTTGGTTGACAACACTTTGTGTGATCAACAAATTGGTGTCCGGAGTCTGGGCGTTCTTAGTCTCCGTTCCTAGTATGTTTGCGAAGTACCCCACAACACACAAGCCTCAAAAAAAGGAAAAAAAACAATTTGCTACTTATTTTTTTTACTATGTTCGAAACTTGTATTTTGATTGTGTACTGCGTTTTGCAAATATAGTGTTATTATTGTTTAATATTACGTGATATATATTGCTAATACGCAAGTTGTCTTTTAGCAAAGAAGACCAAAAGTAGGTCTAAGACTTAATCTTAGTTGGAATTAAATTTAGTGAAAACAAAGTTCTTAGTAGGTATTTAGTTTTACTGTTAATACTGCGATAAGTTAGGATTTCATAAGTAAATAATGTGGAAAGCATATAAGCAACAAACATGATTGTCTTCATTTCGGTTTTAAGTTGTCTACAATCTTTTTAGATATAAATCGTCTGTGTATGTGACTAAACTCCTAAAAGGCTGTACAGATTTCAATAAAAAAATTGAGTATATACCTGAGGATTTGAGAATGGCTTAGATTAAAAAAAACAAAATAAAAATTGATTTGACCCGTGGCCTTACCTGCGAGTGCACTTTTTTGAAAATATGTACCGCGGTTATAACTGCGGGGCTTATCTAGTATATAGGTATACTTAGTTAAATATATGAATGTTTATCAGCAGACTAATTACGATGGTTCAGGCTCTGCCTGGTTTGGGATCTATATATGGACCTCCGGTATCCTTACTCACTCGGCGAAACACAGCGTAAGCGCTGTTTCACATCGGTTTTTGTGAGGCTGTAGTATCACTCAGAAGCGTGGCTCTCCCAAGGTATGGAGACAATCCCTCTCATTAGAATAAGTATGAGAGGGTTACCTTAGTTTTTTTGTAGTACTTTAAAAACGATCATAACCAACTGTTACGGAATACCAAAAGCGGCTGAAAGCTTATGAAGACTCTTTATTTAAGGTATTTTTAGGCCAATAACAGTTTTATGTCACCATTTTATCGCATTCATAAAAATAAGTGGGAACATAAAAATGTGGTTCTGCAGCAGATCAACTTTTTATTTTCGTATTTGTAAGTTGATGTGGGTATAAACAAGTTATCGATATGTCAAGTTATTCTTTAGTTAGACTGTCTACTTTGTATTACTTGTATGATATTTTTAATATTCATAGGTTGGAGACTCGTCAATGGTTCTCATATTTCCAGGTAAATATTTTTGAATGAAATTTTCACAAACATTTTAGTTTTCAGCTAGGTTGCATGATATTTTTAAGAGCTATTTCATTGTCACTCATTTGGTAATGATGTCTGTGTAAGAATGTCTAATTGCCGTATTTCTGTAAAGGTTCCTCGGAATCGTGTAATACAAAATATTGGAGTATTACATTGTATTATTATTAAATTTATTTGTTTTTTTTCCACATTATGGTAATGCCTGTCTATGTATTTATTAACCACCTTAGTAGCGCACAACCTTTCAATAAACTTCCTTTTTTTTTAAATGTGGAAACCCCCTCGGGCCTTCACCATACCGGGGTTTGCGGCGGGGCGGTGTGTCGGAATCGAACCGACTAAAACCACACGGTGTGCCACTCTGCGCTTGAGACAAGAGGGATCCGAGAACCGCTTTCTTACGCCATCCGGACCCCTCCCAGCGCTTGCCCGCACCGAAGCGGGCACCGTCTCTAGATGCTATATCCTCTCAATTTGGGTGACGTACGGCACACGCGTAACAGTCGCCCACTCGCGGCTGGCCTGTGAAGCGGATGGAGGGGAAAACCCGTCCCGCCCATCCGCGGCCACACTCAGGGCGGCATGAGGCGCTGGTAGGCGCACCTCCGCCGCCCGGTTCGCCGGCGGCAGATCGGGTCCGAGTGGAGATCGTCCTCCCGGGCCTTCTTCGCCGCCTCTCTCGACTGCGAGAAAGTCATCTCGCAGAAGGTCGCGACCGCGGTAAAACTGCCTCGCCGCCGGCCATAGAGCGTACGACGGCTGGCAGCGAGAGATCTCCTCCGATGACTGCAGTGAGGGCCCGACGCTGCAGCGCCCAAGCGGGGCACACCACCAGCGTGTGCTGGGCCGAGTCCTCACTGCAGTCACAGTGGTGGCAGGCGGGACTCAATNCGGTTCGCCGGCGGCAGATCGGGTCCGAGTGGAGATCGTCCTCCCGGGCCTTCTTCGCCGCCTCTCTCGACTGCGAGAAAGTCATCTCGCAGAAGGTCGCGACCGCGGTAAAACTGCCTCGCCGCCGGCCATAGAGCGTACGACGGCTGGCAGCGAGAGATCTCCTCCGATGACTGCAGTGAGGGCCCGACGCTGCAGCGCCCAAGCGGGGCACACCACCAGCGTGTGCTGGGCCGAGTCCTCACTGCAGTCACAGTGGTGGCAGGCGGGACTCAATTCCCTCCTGGCAACCGATTGCAGGTACTTTCCGAAGCAACCGTGCCCGGAAAGCACCTGCGTCATTCAATAAACTCCTAAGCAATTCTATATTTAAAAACAGCGAATTGCCAGAGAAAGTTCCATCGAAATCAAACCACCAAGACAGAAAAAAAAAATAATAATAATAAATCATTTAATCAGACCACTTTGTGTCCATTTTGCTAGATTTTTTTATGTAATTGGGGGCAAACGAGCATTCGTGTCGCCTAATGGTAAGCGATTACCGTCGCCCAAGGATACCTGCAACACCAGCATAACTTATTCAAACTAGAAATCTAACACATTTAAAGGAGCAATTCCTATAAACACATACATATGTATATAGTCGTATAAACATATACAACGTGAACCTCAGAAATGACTCCTATGATTTTCGGGTGATAAATCGATCTTACTATATCCATAATTTATAAACAGATCAAAGGGAAAAAATTACAGAAATTAAATCAAATAATAGAACTTTGTGCACAACATACAGCTGCATAGAGTAAACAGCTGTTAAAAGAAACAAATCACAGCAAATTAATGAGCAAATTATTGCATTGAATATTAAAGGTTTAGATGAATAATCGGTTCTAACAAACAACATTGTACTATAAAACTCGGTAGCGTCATAAATTCATTCGATATTAATGCATCTATTAATCGAATATTTGGAATTGTGTTCGGACAATTAATCTCACTGTCAGCGGTGGTCGTTTGTCACCGTCTAACACAATGATCCCGACTGAATTGAAGCGAGACAACGGCTTTGAATAGAGACTATGTGATACGAAATGTATGTTCCACAAGCCTATATTGCAGCACCTTTTTACCCAACTACAGCTAAGCCAAAGGGAATTTTTGGCTATGTATGTTTGTATGTTTCATGTATGTATGCCTAAACTACTGAACCGATTAAAATTGATCTTATTATGTAGGTAATACACATACTTTTATGTTATTAATCATTTTTGTACACAGGTTATCTAAAACTCCTTAAAGATTCCGGCAAATGTTTTTTTCTTGATTTGAATAATTCTTTTTGTATTGGTTTAATTACTTAGGAATGGATTAATGGCTATAAATCTGTGAATCTGCGCGGGTAGGTCTTTACAATAATTAATTTAAAAAAACTACTACAAATTGTGTACATTGCAACCTTCGAATTATGTACATAATCTTGGCCCCTTGAGTTTTTTTTTATGTACAAGCTACCAAAATGATTCTATTCTACCTGATGAAAAGTATTAGTTGAATCCAAGAGTGGTGGTCACCATCCTCAAAGCGAATGTAGACAATGCAGCATAGTGACACACACTATGGTGGCCTAGTGAGATGCTATTTCACGCCTCAAAAATTTTGAGCTCCAATAACTTTACTTTCATAGATGCTTTAAACATGAGAAATTTTAAAATGGTCACGTTGTCCCAGATTTTTGATCTAACTTTTTGACGGCGTAATACGTAAAGAAATATAGAGTAGAGGCACTCGGAAGAAAAAGAAGAACGCAAAACTCGGTTATTCAGGTAGGATGAACGAATTTTGCTAGGTACTTTTTTTGGTAATTTTTCTACTAATGAATCCTGGCTAGATCGATTTATCGCCCCCAAATTTCATAAAATCATTGGAGCAATTTCTGAGATTCAGATTACAAATTTATATACAAGAATTGTTCGTTTAAAGGTGTAAGATATCAACTTTTATACTTTCTCGTTTCATCGACGCACGCGATCACTTATTTGAACCGTGGTCACAGGCTGACTCAGAGTCAGCCCGTGACCACCGCCAGTGTAACCTGCTCGAAATATCAGGCAAATCAGAAGTATGTAATACCTTTAAGTAAGTGATCGTGTTAAGTCCCGTGAAAATAATTATTATAAGATATCAAAACAAGTATTGGTCGTTACGTTTTGACTTTGATTATGCCTATGTATGGCCATAATTTAATGTATGCTCCCTTATTTCAGCATTCCATAGTTAATATTAAAAGACTAAAGCAGTCCTTTGTACTGTGTATACGTCGCGCCGTCCTCTACAAATAAATAAACCTATGGAGGGATATTTCCCTCCAAAGATTCAGCAAACAGAAATCAAAAACACAAACTATAAGTCCAGCCAACTTAAATGAATGTATATCAAATATCACGTAAATAGTTCCCGTAAATAGTTATTTAGGGAATTTTTTTTCAGCATTATTTTTCTGCCATTCTTTTAAATCTATTTGGTGTTTGCATACTATTACGACTGGAAGGTAGGTTTTTGCCTATTTTCCGATACTTTTGCGTAACTGCTAGTTGTCGTTAGTGTTATTGAGTTTTTTTGATTATATCAATACTTAAAATCAGCTCGGAGTTCGGAAATTGTGGTCCAAACCTCCGTGCCTGGGAGAGCACGTAAAGCTGTCGGTCCTGCACCTGATCTTTCCCCGATCATGTCGGTTAATCGTCCCATCGGATTATGAGAGAGAGGGAATAGAGAGTACACCTGTGTTTGCGCACACATTTGTGCCCTATAATATCTCCTGCGTTGACTGGTCTTGGTTAAGACTGGCCGCCGTAGCCGTAATCAGCTAGTAGAATATTAGCAAAGCAAACTGCAGAGTACCCTGCAGAAAGACTACACTATATAGAGAAATAAAACTTGAAATAAACAAAATCGACTGCATAATTGGCCTAGTGTTCTAAGAGGTCACCACGCTGCTTTCGACTGCGGCAAGTGTTGAAATCCTACATGGGACAATACTTTGTGTGATCCACAAGTTGTAGTTCTGAGTCTGGGTGTTCTTTGTGTGTTCATGTATGTATGAAACTTTCTAACGTTTTTTAAATGTGTGTGTTACTGGCATGTCTAAGTTAACATCACGCTTAAACCAATAAGAGCCGAGCATGATTGAAAAGTGACGCAGACGAAGTCGCGTGTATCAGCTAGTAGTGTTATAATTATAAACTATTGAGGAACTATTGAAATAATTAAGGAAAAATGATTGTTCTTGTGTCAAATAAAATACTTTCTAAATAATTCATATTTATCATCGGCCATAATAGCTCGATTGATTAAAGATTTTCTTACAAAAGTCACTATAATATAAATACAATTTAATAAAATGCAAAACAGATTCTTAGGTATAAATAATCTTGAAGAAATTCAACCGCACAGTTCTGCGTTAGACTGTAAGGATGCCTGGCCGTTTTCTCATTCCGGCTTGAATTTAAATCGAAACTACGTTCTGACCTATATTACGAGAATGTCGGCTTTCACGCTGAACGTGGCTTATTTTCTGTAGTTAATGCCCTTTTTGCCTTTCGCAATCTGTGGGAACTTTCACCGCAATTCATGTCAAATGAACTATGAATTGAGATTAAAATGATGGATAAAATATATCTGTAAATATTTTACAACTGGCACAGCTTAATTTTTAGATTTATTTCTAGTAAACGATGAATTGGAAACTTCTTTATTTTGTTTGAAAACGAACAGATATCTAATCAGTATAGTTAGTGAAATAATCATTACCAGATTAATATATAATAACGTAGTTCTCGATCGATATGTTTTACAAACTTATTGATAGAACAAAGTAACAGAATATTGTTTTTAAAATTAATACTCAGAAATATTTTCGACTGCCTCGGTGGCGCAGCGGTAGCGTATGCAACTGCTGTTCCCGAGGTCTCGGGTTCGATTCCCGGGTCGGATCAAATATTTGTATAATCTGCAAATATTTGTTTCGGATTATGGGTGTTTTCTATGCATGATATGTATGTATTTACAAAAAAAAAGTATATAAGTATTATATTAGTTGTCTAGTACCCGTAATACAAGCTCTACTTAGTTTGGGAGTAGATGGCGTTGTAAGTTAGATGTCGGGAATATTTATTATTAATTTATTTATTTTATTTAAATTCAGTACAACATAATAAAAATAAATGATATTTTAGCACTTTTATTGAACCTGCACACTTACTAAAGGGCGCTAGAGGAATGATTGTACATGGGCGCTTCTCATACTAGAGGTGCCTCCTTTTGTGTCCATTGCACACCAAGCAGTTGCCCATTTCAGATATATTAAGTACTGTAATGAGTATTAATGGTAAATTGAATTAAATAAAAACACAAGTATAACTGTAGCACAGTTCCTTTCTCCAATTTTAGGCTTCTTCTGGAGTAATTGTCGTTGTTGATACAACACGAATACTCCACAATCATGGTTTACATCTGCAACCAGGGCATAGAGCCCTAGAGCTCTGAAAGCTCCAAATTTCGAACTTTTGAGTTCATAGAAAATCTTAGAATTATTACAACCACCCGCCGTTAAGCTATAAATAGCGTGGTTGTTTTGATGTCTGAGAATTCACTCATTGTATTACGATCGGTGAGGCGATTAAAATGATAGTTAGTAAGTTGTGCATTGTTAAGCTGAGCTTTTTTTTAATAAATCTTTTTTTTACCTACGGCTATAATCGGCCTGATGGAAGGCATAAGCAGCATCCGAGAGTGCTGGTCAACATACTCGTTGAGAATGCAGACAATGCAACAACGCAACGTTTTGACCCACACCATGGCGGCTTAGTGATGCTTCTGCATCATGTGGACTCCGGTCTCGCACTTACCAACGAAACACGACAGCACGAACACTGACATTTTACGTTGGTTTTTTGTACGAGGATCGTACTGCATTGTTCGAGCCGGCGTGGCTCTACAATCGTCTCTTTTGAACCTAATAATAACTATAATGTAACAAGATTTGGGTAGATAAAGCCACATACATTTCATTGTGACCACAAACAAAATGATGATAGGTAGCATGACCAATAAGTATTATACCATCCTGCAAATCATATCCCTAGGAAATCATAGACAATTAGCTAAAGGAAGAAAGGCACCGGAAGCACGGTCTAACGGAGACCGGAAACGGACATAAGATAGCAATGGCGGTTGTTGTTTTGCTTGTTCGAATTATGGGAATGGATGGTACAACTTAAAAAGTGCTGAGGAATAGTGTTTTATCTCGGTCATGTGTTTATTTTGATTCTTAAATAAAAGAAAATAAATCTAACGTTATAACAGTATATTAAAAAAAATAACAATCTTAAATTGGAAAGAAAGAAAGAAAAATACGTTGATTTGCACATTCTACACTGCTTTTACATAGTATTCTATACATATGAAAATGAATGTTTGTCTGTATGTACTTTATAGAATCGTAAACTATGCATTTTATCATGCCATGATCTTCAGCAAAGTATTGTGCACACAAAGGTTTCTGAGTTGGTATGACTGGGTTTGCCCTACGGCGTTACCTGCGTTTGTTGATGTATCGCGGATAACACAGTGGGGTGCAGCTGGTTTTTTATAAGGACCACAGCTCAGCGTAATGCTTAGCGCAATGCACTAGCGCTGTTTTCAGCTGCAGCCCAGGAATGTTCCCCCGGGTCTATTATGTGATATAAATTTATCGATTAGAAAGGAGTTTTCAATTTTAACTAACATCAAAAGACATTTTATTTTAATGTGTACATTTTTATGAAGTAGACTTATTTCAGTAGCGATTAGCATATGCGACGGCCGGTCAAGGATCTCGTGTTCGATTGCCGGGTAGGCCGGGAAGTCTTAATTCAAGAAATTCTTAATAACAGCTCATAGTTTCCCGGTCTTTTACGCTAATGCCTCGGAGAGCATATTACCTGAGTCGTCGTTTCTGATTGTCATGAACATATATAGCAATCGTTATTAGGAAGTCACTGCCCTCAAAAAGATTGATAACTAGCTAAACCTTCGAATTCAGTTCGCCTTTAGGATTGCCGAGACCCAATAATAGTCACTCCGTGGAAAACTGATGTTCAAGTAAAACTGATTGAACTGTTAGCCGAACCTAAATACTCTTGGGAATAATAAATAGTAGGTAGGAAGTAAAATGCAAGCCTTGTTTGTATAACGCATGTGAATAGTATTTACTTATGAACTAATAAGATTTATGGTACAAACATTCAGTTTATTTCTACGTTAAAAGCCTTAACAAGAAAAGTGATTTCGATGTATAGTTTGACTAACAAAATGTACGTTACCGGGAGCAATGTTGCGTACAAAAGTTTGTTTTTATACACAACTTCGAGAAGTTAGACGTGAGTTTAGTTTCAAACTAGAACCAAACCGCCTGCGATGTAAGTCTACTAGCAAATGAAAATATTTACTCGCTACTAATGAAAACCAACCTCCACTTTTTTCCGAATCGCAGGCTCTGCTCGCGTGTATATCGGTTATCGATTTAGGCTACACTTCACCGCGACACACGCCGTAAACAGTAGCCTGTGTCCCTCAACAATCAAATGGTCTCCATGCCACATTTCATTGAAATCTGTGCAGGTGTTAATGTGTAACAAACAGACAGATAGACAGACAGGAGCTACTTTCGAATTATTGATATTAGAATAGATTCAAGGAACACAATGACATTTTTATACGCTAGTTATCGATAATGCGGGCTGTAATATTAAAAGAAACCGGCCAAGTACGAGTCGGACTCGCACACTGAAGGTACCGTACAAAACTGTAGGTATATTTTATTTATTTATTTATTTGTCTTTATTGTATACACATAGTGAGAAACGGTACAATAGAAACAGTCACAAAGTATGTATAACAATTATATGACGGTATATTGTATGATGTAACTAAAAAATTTGTACTTTTCGCAATTTTTCCTTTATCTGTGCTATAAGACGTTGCTTCGTACCAAATTTCAAGATTGTGAGTTCACGGGAGGTGTACCCTGTACTTGGTCTTGATTCCCTTGCGAATGTTGAAAATTTTGCAGCTACACGCCTGCCATCTCGCGTTCTTGAGAAAAGGGGTCTTAAGAGACAGAAAGACGGAAAACAGAGTGATCCTATAAGGATTTAGTTTTTTTCTTTTGCGGTACAAAACCCTAAAAAAGAAGTCTACAGTAGTTTATCCTGTAGCTATATGCGAATAACGTATATACATATAATTAATTTATATCAGTCCCCAACCCGCACTTAGCCAGCGTGGGGACGTATGGCCTTAACCCTCTCCTGAGAGGAGACCCGAGCCCAGCAGTGGGACATTATGGGTTGTTGATTGATTGATTGATATAATTTATATAAGAAATAGTTAAAGTTGTTATAATAAGTGGAAATTATTCTTTTAATTTTAAGCAATGACCAATGTTATAGTCTAGTAGTAAACTCTTATAAAAAATAATTCTAATAGTGCATATTATGTAGTTGCCTTAGTTAATTACATTAAACTAAAATATCTCCCGGCATGAATGGGTCGGCTCGACGGGAGTGATACCACGGCCTCACAGAAAACCGGTGTGAAACAGCGCTTGCGCTGTGTTTCACTGAGTGAGTGAGGATACCGGAGGCCCATACCCTCAACCCCTCCCCCATTCCCGTCTCCATTCCCCAAAAGCCGGCAACGCACTTGTGACGCCTCAGGTGTTGCAGGTGTCCATGGGCGGCGGTAATCTCTTACCATCAGGCGATACGTCTGCGCGTTTGCCACCTATACCATAAAAAATCGGATTATATTTCAGTAAAACAATTTCCAAATGCTATTTCTGTATAAATCATGATGACGTCTATTTTGAGTGTGTGTCATATCTAATCCTAGTCAATCTTTTGCGTTTTGAACGTTATTTGACAGAACAAAACTTACTTTTAATAAGTTCGTAGTCCACTGCTAAACATAGGCCGTCTCCGACGAAAAAATGATAAAAACAAAATTGTGTCTAAGTGCTAACTCGGCAAAACGTTTACGCTTATTGAAGTAAAACATTAAGAGGAGGGTAGCGATGCCGTTGAAGATACTAAACAAGGCCGATAAAACTGATTTTATTTATAAAACCAAATTTGTGTTAAATAGTACATAAACAATTTGTTATTAAGTGAGAAGTCCATATATTTTTTGTGAGTCATTACTTCACGATTATATGTTGCCAAGTTTTTCTTACAAGAAATTGTTAATAACAGCCCGTAGAATAGAAGTTTGACGGTGTTTCATTGGTGCCTCGGAAAACACATTAAGCCGTCGTTTCGGTCTCGGTTGTCAAAAACGTCTGTGGTAATTTTTATTATATAATGCCTTTCAACCTTCGAAATAAATTTGTCCTCAGAGATGCGGAGATCTGCGACGCCTGTCGCTCCGTGGAAAAATTTACATTCAGGTAAAAATAGTGGCCAAACTCAAATACTATTGGGAATAATGAAGAATAAGAAAATGATTTATGCACGAATATACAAATAAAAATTACATTTAAAAAAATCAAAAATTCTAACTACATAAAATTGTATACAAATGTGTATTTTCATTTTTGTGATTTTCATGATGTTCAGGCGATTGTCCGCATTTTTAAGAGCCAGCTCGTGACTAAATTGTAGCCTTAGTGACAACTGAGCGAATCGCTTATTTACATAAGCATTAGCATGTTAAAATGTCGTGACTGTGATGGACAAGGTCGATTAATTTGATTTTGTTTGTTTATTCAATTAATTTTGTTTGTTTATTCAATTAATTTTGTTTGTTTATTCAATTAATTTCGTTTGTTTATTGAATTAATTTTGTTTTTTTATTGAATCAATTTTGTTGTTTAATTCACTTAATATCTAAAGCAGACGTTTAAAGAAGGTCTGTTATAACAACATCAACCGTAACATCGCTGGCACGCCGTCCTCTGCTGCTCGACGGACCAGGCCTCAGGTATCATCACTCACTCAAACTGAGCCCAAGCGCTGTTTGACATCGGTTTTCTGTAAGGCCGTGATATCCGGTTGAGCTCAAAACTATCCAAAACCGGGATAGTCGTCGTCTAGGTCTCAGAATTAGTTCAAAATTAATATAAATATTAACTGCAAAGGTGGCACAACATTACTTGCTTAGCTTAACGTGTAAGTTTTCATTATATAAGCAACTTAAGCTTATACTAGTTTAGACACTTTTTCTTCTCTTTTATATATTTTATATACAAGAATTGCTCCTTATATCATCAAAAAAACAAACATACGAACAGATAAAAATTTAAAAAATATATTTGGTATGTGTACCGCGTATACATACATAAGCATTTAGTAATAAACGGTTATTTTAATATTACAAACAGAGACATTCTATTTATTTGTATAGAAGACTACAGAGCAGTGACTATTGTTTCATATCCTTCTATGTAACTTTATATTTCAAAGAAACAACCTAAAAAGGAATTCCTTGGGAGAGCCACGCTTCGGCATGCATGGGCCGGCTCGACCGGAGTGATACCACGGCCTCACAGAAAACCGGTGTGAAACAGCGCCTGCGCTGTGTTTCACCGAGTGAGTGAAGATACCGGAGGCCCATAATCCCACCCTTCCCCTCATCCCCCTCCCCATCCCCCAAGGTCGGCAACGCACTTGTGATGCCTCTGGTGTTACGGGTGTCCATGGGCGGCAGTAATCGCTTACCATCAGGCGATACGTCTGCTCGTTTGCCCTAATAATCCATAAAAATAATACTCTATTAAACCAAATCTTAGCTACAATAAGCAAACATATTAAAAACTAAAACAAATAAAATATTAATAACAGTTTAATGTAAAACATATTGTTCAAAATAAAAATAGTTAAAATCTTCGTTGGTATGAGGTTATCCGCATTTTAAATGCACCAACCAAAATGTTGACCACAACCAATGTTGACGAGCGCCATTTTGGTGTTTTGTACATTGTAGGTACCATACCATGTACATAATTAAAACATTCCATAAGTCTAAATTGTAAACTGAGGAAGACACATAAAGTAAAAATTCTTTGTATTTTTTAAAGATACTGGCCATCAAATAATAAGTCAATTACAACTGAAAGATTATATATTTACTTACAAACATTCAAGTGCTTCTAGAATTTCCAAACGACGAAGACTTGAAGACTCGAAAAGACTTTGAATTGAAGACCTGAAATACTTGACATTGGCAGAAATAGCTGATCCGGCTGATCCATCTTATCAAAAGAAAAGTTGTTCTACATTTGTTATTTTAATCAATCAACAACCCATAATGTCCCACTGCTGGGCTCGGGTCTCCTCTCAGGAGAGGGTTAGGGCCATACGTCCCCACGCTGGCCAAGTGCGGGTTGGGGACTGTCAAGAATACTACGTAAATCTTTCCGTTGGATGTTTTTAAGCCGCCCGAAGGCCTCCAACTAAGCTTCACGACTGTTATCGTATGGCAACAACCGGGACCGACTGCTTAACGTGACCTCCGAATCACGGAGACGCTCATGGTAACATGCCACCAGCGGTCACCCATCCAGGTACTAAACGCGCCGTCGTTGCTTTAAAAACAATTGTTATTTTAAAGACAATGGAAATAACGAGGTTGTATCATGTGTTGATGAAACATTTTTTCTTTAATGGGTCAAAAGATATCTTACCACTGAAGCGGCTCTGAAATTATACCGGCAGTAGAGCCAAGTTGATTTCAGCATGAACGGACCAGCTCAACCGGTGCGTACTACGTTCTCAGAGAAGATCAACCTTTAATGACAGCATTCGTGATGTCATGTTTCGTTAGTAAGCGCAAACTGGAGGCCCAACAATACGGAACCATCACCAAAACAAAAGAAAAGTATCTAAGAAATACTACATACCCAAATAGATTGGTGTTAGAATTTACTCCAAAAACAACTTTATGCCAAAATAATTGCTACTCAATGTACTAGAGTGTATAGTCGAATTCCTGATTGCATCAAAGAATTGCCAATGTATCGCTTTAAGAACCGTCTCCAGAGATGGCTCCTGGAAAAGTCCCAACTCTTATTCACTGAAAGAAATTCTGATTTTAAAATTGGAATAAACATTTTTTTTAATTTCGGACATTTTAACACACAACGCCATTAGTCCCAGACTAACCAGAGCTTGTACTATGGGTACTAGACAACTGATATAAATATATATATATACTTTTTTTTCTGGTAAATACATACATATTATACATAGAAAACACCCAAACTACGAAACAAATATTTGCTGATCATACAAACATTTGGTCCGACTCAGGAATCGAACTCGAGACCTCATGCGCAGCAGTCGCATACGCTGCCACTGCGCCACCGAGGCAGTTTAAAAGCTTAAATTATTGACTTACTATTAATTGTTTTAAATATTTTGCAATGTTTCAAATTCAAACTTTTTGCCATCGATTAAAATTATTTCCCACGAAATATTATTCGGTTAAAGTTGGTATCATTAATAGCTAAATAATTATAGATTGTTTATAGTTTCAATTAAAAGACGTTTTCAAATACCACCAGTGGCTAAATATACAGTTTCTAAACTTAACATTGTAAAAGCACCTGTAAATGTACTCTATATATGTGAAATAAATCATTTCATTTCATCTCAATAGCCCGCCATAGTGTGGGTCACCACGCTGAATTGTTGCATTGTCTGTATTTACAATGAGTATAGTGACCACTACTCTCGCATTCGGCTGTTACTGGACCAGAATCCGTCTATTTAAACTATTTATCAGTGGGACACATAATTTAAACATGTTCATTTAGATAAAAACAAATAGTTAACAGTATGTCAGTATCCAAATTGTACAGCGTTAAAATAAAACGCTATTAGTGTGCTAATCCCATGAATCGGTGGACAGCTAGTTAGCCGGGTTAAATACGAGAGCCCTGGGATTCTTAATTGACGAATAATGGATTCTGCTTCGATTTAGTGCGACGATACACGGACAGTTGACTACACTGAAGTTATATAAGTAAGTTCGAATCTAAACCCTGAACAAACATTTGTGTAATCCAGGAATGGTGGTCCCGAATGTGGGTATTTTATGGGAATGGACACATGTTCCAATATTTGCAAAGTACTCTACAACACTGGAACTATTATTAGACCTGGAGATGTGATTTTATAAGATAACTAACAAACGAAAAAAGATAAATATGGTCCTACAAGAATACATATTTTCATGTACTTGGTAGTATGTGCGTTTTGGATGAAAATAAAATTTACTGGTCATCTAGGATTGTACTTAGTACTTATATTAATGAAAATAGTTTCTTTAACAAATTTAAATATAAATTTAAAATAAATTATTAAAGATTTAATTTGTTTGAAATCGCTTAGCTTAGGAATAACTTAGGATTATAATCATTATTTCACGGGAATTAACGTGATCAGTTATTTGAAGGTATAGCATACCTCTGATTTGCCTGAAGTTACGACCATTGGTCGGCCGTGGTCACAGCCAATGCAAACTGGTCGAAACTTCATAAAGCTGTCAATCAGCCATATGTCATATGTAGTCATATTTGATGCCTGTAAATAAGTGATTGCGTTAATTGCCGTTAAAATAATTATTATATCATGAAACGCGAAGTTTAAAAGCAAATTCGGGTTAAAAAAATATTTTGATATTGGATTATCCAACTATTGGCTAGTTTATGATCCAACTTGTTTAACCAAACACGCATTTTTATGGCACCTTAAAAGACATAAAACTTTATGCATATCGTATAAGCACTGAACGTTAGTTAATTATAATATCTCGCTAAGTCGTGAAGTATAATTCCTTGTAATTAAACAATCGATTTTTTTGTGTCGCAAAAAAAATGTTGATGTCGTGTGGAGTGATTTTACAAAACGTTACTTTATTTGAAACGTTTAGAACTGGATTGGAGATTTAATCGAAGTAGCAATTCGAGAGAATACGGAACCATTTTTGGTTGTAGGTAAATAAATTAGAAATGCTTTCCGTTCTTAGAATTATATTACTTATTGAACAAAACCATTAATATATACGGTGACCTACATATTATCTGTCTTTGTATTTGGAGCCAGACAACCTAAAATACTATTCTAAGTAAACTGTTCAGTAACTTTGCCTTGGTTTCCATCTTATTTATTTGTTTAGAATCTTATTCAAAAGGAATAAGAATCACTTACAAAATGACTGTTTTCTTATTTCTGATTATTCTGTGTAGATATATTTTTTTACCCGACTAGGGCTAAGCCGAACGGATATAAAAGTATTCGACAGCGGAGTTCTTCTCAGCAGACAATACTGGTCAGAACTAGGTGTGGGTGACTCAGCTTCTTAAGTTTTAGGGTTTCCATATTACTATAATATTATGTGTGACTAAACGAAGCCAACAGCTAAATAAAGTACGTCAGTATAACAGAGCTGCCGCAAATCCGCCTGAATCCCCATTACATTACGGCCTCTAATTAAATTATCACATGCAATACCAAAGGCACAACCGTCGCAAATATCACCATAATTTAAGCTGAAGTCTTAGGACTCGTGTAGAATAAATATTTTCAACTCGTTTTAAAATTAACATATCTTACGGTGTACAAATCAGTACTAATATATGAAGCTGAAGAGCTTGGTTACCTTGAACGCGTTGATCTCAGGAACTACTGGCCCAATTCCTAAATTTCTTCCAGTGTTGGATAGCCCATTTATTGAAGAAGGCTATAGGTTATATATCATCACGCTAAGACCAATAGGAGCGAGCACTAATAAAGAAAGTTACAAAAACGGGTGAAAATTATTACGCTACGGGTAATATAAGACGTAAATGAAGATGCGTGGATCAGCTTCTTACTAGATATACCTCTACATTTGAGTTTATTTCCCAAAGGAATGAACATAAGCGTATTAATATCTATATTTTGCGTAATTAACTAGTACACTTACCAAATAAGGAGAAGTCTACTGAAATAATTAGATGGCAAATAACGAGCATAATAATAGAAAAGAGATATTTATTTTGTACAGGCAAAACTGTAAGGAGCTCCAGATTGTGTACCAATTACTTAGATTGGCTATTTGTTCCTAAACATATCGAATAAGTCCAAATCTTCTTATATTTTGTTTCCTTAGAGATGAAACATGCCACAAGGAATATAAAATAAACATTATTTTTAGTACACCTGCACTATTGCTTAGAATTGTAAAATGGGAAATATTTCACTATAAACATTGTTCTAATACGTTACCCCGTCTTGATCACTTTCAGCAAGTAAGCCTTGAGTTTTTTTCCAATTTTTTTTTATGATTATTCCTGATAGTGAGCGATTACCGCCCATGGAGACCCGTAACACCAGAGACATCACAAGTGCGTTGCCTGCCTTTTAAAAAGGAGTGCGCTTTTTTCGTGAAAGTTTGACGGCCGCATGATGCGGGAATACCGCAGTTGACAGTTTATTCCTCGGGTTTGTTGTGTGAGGCAGAAAGTTTCTGGAAAAACACACAGTCGTGGACTGCCAACCATTTAAGTGATGTGGATGAAATTCCTGTCGCCTATAACGATAACAGAAAGAGGCGACAGGAATCAGGCCGACGAATCCTTCTAAGCGCTCCATTGTAAATGTAATAGTAGATGCACAATAAAGCTACATCTCGAAGCAGCGCGAGAGAGTCCAGTTGGATTAAAACCTTTTCGCAATCGACGATTCAAGTTACTCTACGTTGAATGCGGTCCAGAGGGACTGGTGTGCCCCCGCATAAAGATGAGAACAGTATTCCATATGAGGCCGAAGCCGATATTCCACCACGTCCCACCGCCTTATAAAGCAGAAGGCGGTGGGATGTGGTGGAATATCGTCTCGATCTATTGAGCACGCCAAGTTTTTAGATAAAAAGCATTTTTATTTAATAAAAGAAATAACTGCAACTTATTTATTATTTTTTCTTTATTACATGATAACAGCTACTATTGCTTGGATTGTATAATTATTTTCATTTGAATCTTTGATTTTCTATTAGGAACGTAAACTTACAAAATATTTTTATTCAAAACTTTTGATTGAGTACAGAATACTATTCAATATAAGGAATATCCCACTAATTGCAAATACTTTGTCACTGTATTTAATTACAATGGCCGACGTGTCAATTATTATTCGCGTACGTAAAGTATTCTGTGTTGTTGTCTGTTTGCATAAACTGTCGCGTGTCGAGAAGCTAAACGTTGTCGTTCGATGCTTTCCATTCAGTACCACTCATGTATATTTCATTTCGAATATATTTGCCAACACTAATCGATGTTTGTATTGTAGCATACATACACTAATGTCTTTCATCTCTGAAGTACTTTCCAAATACGTTCTAAACCACATTTTACGGAATATAACTTTAGTCCTCGTTACGTGATAGTGGGCAAGCCTTAATATGAAGTTATGCACCATACATTTTTTAAATAAATGTCGTACACTTATTTGCACATCAAGTTGTACATAAAGCGAACAATTCTGTTACATTTTACGGTATTCCTTTTTAAGATTCACCTGGAGGGCAAGTAGTAAAATTCGATGACGATAAATTGTGTATAGTCGGTTTGAATCTATTAGCACCTTGCAGCTTGCAACTTTTGAGGTAATCATCACATGAAAAGTGTTATAAGTAACGATTCCAACCTCGTATAAAATATATTATAATCTTATAATTAAATCATCAAGTAAATAGTTGATTATGACTTAAATAATATTAATATCTCGGCGCCTTCAGTGTGTCAATTTTCGACGCGACTTACAAATAGTGCCTATTGTTAATGACATCTGTACTCTTTTTACAATGGTATTTACGGCGTAATAAATTTTTAATGTTACACAATCCTCTGTTATCAGATTGTATGTTAATAATCATTAGAATAATTATAATAAACAATGTTTAGTTTGTAGTGCCTGGTGATCTGAGCTACAGACTCACGTCAAATTCAGACACCAGTCCTCTTACAATTGCTGTATTGGTGTCTTGTTTTTATGTTGTGATAAGAATTAATATTCCACGTATCGGTGGTTGTGAGAAGAGAAATAAAAAAAAATATTATTTCCTTTATTATTATTTAATATTATCTGCTAAGTTTGGGAATTTAATATTGAATTGAGTTCGGTATCAGATATTATAAAATGCGGTCGATTGGAGTCATGCGGGAACATTCATTTTCTAGCCGTTCTACTTGATGTGCATTGGAGAATATTATAAATTTGGGCTAATATAATGTGTTGCTGTGCCGCTATCTTGACTACGCGTGTTACAAAAGGTTGAATATTACATTATAATTGAATATTATGTTAATCTTTTTCGTGGATAAGGCGGCCACTTATACTTATTACTTATTTCCTCATAAGTACTATAAAGATATTTATCATATATTGTTAGCAGACGATTTAATACAGTACTAAATTTGACGCAAATGTTTTTATGAGTTGAGTATACTGATATAGAATAATATACGAATTTTGTAACATGTTTGGTAAGTAACGAGAATGAAAGTCAATAAGATCCCGCCTAAACATACAGACAGAACGTATTAT
Source organism: Hyphantria cunea (assembly GCA_003709505.1). Classification (NCBI taxonomy): domain Eukaryota; kingdom Metazoa; phylum Arthropoda; class Insecta; order Lepidoptera; family Erebidae; genus Hyphantria; species Hyphantria cunea. Next base: position 1,283,970 of record PKRV01001119.1, read on the forward strand.
ATTTGACATTAAAACGAGAAAGTGTCATGTACAGAATAAACACTACCTACATAATATTTATGTTTTTACTCATTTCTCTCAAATCACGTTATTCAGATTTTTTTAAATGTCTTTAATTCTTTAAGAAAGTTTCTCAGTGCCCTCTTTTTTGTTATAGAATAGAATAGAATAGAAAAAAGGTTTACCAATTCAATATTAATATCTTGCTAGGCTTTATTATTTCCAAGATTATTTAGGGTCGGCTGCTAGTTCACCTACCGCTTGTTTTACCAAAACATCAAATTTTCCACGGAGCGACTGGCATCGGACCTCCGCAATCCTGAGGGTGACCAAACTTCGAAGGTTGAACTAGTTGTCAGTATATTCCGCGGTCGCGACCTTCTGCGAGGAAGTCATCTCGCAGAAGGAGGTGGCGGAGAAGGCCCGAGAGGACGATCTCCACTCGGACCCGATCCGCCGCCGGCGAACCGGGCTGCGGAGGCGCGCTTTCCAGCGCCTCATGCCGCCCTGAGTGTGGCCGCTGTGGTGGTTTCGTGGGTAGTCTGGCGAGTCAGTCAGGAGTCCCACACGAAGCGAACCCCCTGTCCCCGCGGGGGGGGGAGCGATTTGCGTAAAGGCAATCCACCACGTAAAAAAAAAAGTTGTCAGTATATTTGAGGGTACTAACTTTCAAGGATTTTCATGACCACCGGGACCGACAGTCTAATGTACTCTCCGAGGCTCGAGCGTAAACACCGCCAAACTTTCATACTTCGGTCTGTTATTAAAATTATTTATAAGAAAAACCCAACAACCCAGTATGGCTGTCTTATGCTGCCTGCATCTAACGGCGTGTCATTCCCCTCAAAATCGGTCCAACCGTTCCAGAAATTAGCTGGAACAGACAGAAGACAGACAGAAGCTAACTAAGAAACTACCAATCCTAAATCGCACAATAGAAGTTTTCGCGCTGATTATCATATATACAAGATTCCAACGTCAACCGTCGGGCAGTAGCCCGCCAGGCGTGATCACCTCGCCTGGTCGGAGGATCCTCCTTTTGTGTTGGAGAGATACGATACTCGTTACTCCACAAGACCAACTTCCATTTCTAAAATTAATTGTATGAACACTTACAGATGCTAAACTATAAGGCATGTTTTGGCCTAGAAACTCTTCAAACATAAACGCAATATGTAAGTTGTTGAAGCTTATCAGACAGGGGATCGACAAACCCTTATCGCTGAGTGCCACTACAGTAACACGTTCAAAGAACACGCTAGTTTTCTAAACCTTGCCCTGGCTATTTTAACAAAAACAAAAGTGACTATTCTTTACTTGGATAACTTTTAACAACACAAGACCTAATTTTAGCAATTCGTTATGAAGTTTCTGACAGTGATTTTTTTATTGAATCGCCTGATGGTAAGCATTTAGAACACCCAAACTCACGACAATATCGACAATTTGTGGATGTGCATATGTCCCGGGTAGGAGTTGAACCTCCGACACTTGGTGCAGTTAGAAAGCGACGTGGTGACCACTTAAGCCACAAGGCCAACTGTGCAGTCAATTGTAGATAAATATATGTATATCTGATATATAGATTCACAATCAAGACTACGATGGGGCGCTCGTCAACGGAGACTATACTGTGAAAGACCTTTCCAGTGTCGAGGACAGCATAGTGGGCAGTCAGACGGGGTAAGGTAAGGACGAGGTCGTCTTCGGTTTTGATGCGGTTCGAGTCCGCAATAACAACATCTGCCTTTCGGTGAAAGATATCTTAGGATATAACTACTTCCACTATCCAAGACTTGTGAAACCGAACTTGGTTGCTATTTGACATATAGGTTGACATTAGTCTCTCAGAGACTTTATCAGCAAGCCGTGAAATGGGCCCTAAATGTGTAAATTTATTTTACCTTATTTTATCCGTGGGAGAGCCACGCTTCGACAGGCTCGACCGGAGTGATACCACGGCCTCACAGAAAACCAGTGTGAAACATAGCGCAAGGTCTGTTTGCGTTATGTTTCACCGACTGAATGAGGATACCGGAGGCCCATATCCCAAAGGCAACGCACTAGTGACGCCCCTGGTGTTGCAGGTGGGCGGTGTTAATCGCTTACCATCAGACGATACGTCTGCGCGTTTTCACCATTCAATAAAAAAAACCTATCTGTCTTGAATTCAATCAGAAACAATTCTCATTGTACATATCAATATATCACCTAATGGTGATATCGCCAGCCTTTAACATTACACTACTGGACTTATAACACGCCTTAAAAAAGAGATTTTCGACCTCTGTACTTATCTGCTCCGACACATCCCAACCCTCTAGTGGTTGCGGCTAGCGATTACACACCGAGCACGATCTCGCGCATACGTAGGCCCAAGCTCGTACTTAGGGACCCGGACGACGACATAACGATCGCTCAACGCAGAGCGTACGCGGCACACGCCAACCCAAATCGCCCACGGTTTCGACCCCGCTGCCGGGGCCGAAATACGCATCGCGCTCTCCATCGAAATACGGGACTTAATCGCCCTAGCCCACCAGTAACGCCCCAAGCCGAGGACCGTACCCCACAGGGGGTGCCCTTGGGCGATGTTACTTAATTAACTTAATTCAATGATCGGTTGAGAGCCCACAGCGCTCACCAATAGTCCGTTTACCGCTGTAGAGGCCTTAGGGCGCCAACAGCCAAAACAAAAAAAAAAATAGACCTCTGTACTTCTGCGACGGTGGCGCAGTAGTAACCTATGCAACTGCTGTGCTTGAGGTCTCGGGTTCGATTCCCTGGTCGGATCAAATGATTCCGGTATCTCCAAAAATTTGTTTCGTAGTTTGTGTGTTTTCTATGTATAATATGTATGTATTTACAAAAAAAGTACATATGTATTTATATCAGTTGTTCAGAACCCATAACATAAGCTTTTGGGACTAGATGGCGTTATGTTTAAGATGTCCGACATATTTATCTATTTATTATTTATTACCTATACCACGCTGGCCAGCCGGGTGGGAAATGGTTTGTTGTTAGTTTTCATTCTTTTCACAGTTCTTTAGCTAGTTGTTCCTGTAGTCGCATTTTACAATACCTGATATGAATAGAGGCAGTTATCCCCAGTATTCTCAATCTGTCACCACACGGATAAACGTATCAATTAATAGAACTGTACCCAATCTCTACAAAGTATGTACCTACGTATATCAAACCGAATTCTATCAAATACTTCCCACAACCCTAGAAATCTTGGGCAATGCTCCAAAACTGTGCCTTCTACAATACGTCTACACAAAAAAGCAAACGGAATTGCACCCCTCAATATGTCCATACCGACTAATTATGGTGTGATTGAAAGTTCAACTTAAAATGGTTCTAATAATCTACCGTTGTATTATATTATTAATTAATTTCTCTACATTTACTAATAATTTATACTTTCGATAGTTCTCCAATGAATAATGAATAAAACGAATCAATCAGAATAACTTACTTCTACAAAATAACATTAAATAAAAATGATGCTGCTAAGCTTATTGGAAATGCAAATCTATGTGATAGAAGTATGGATTTCTATGACATAATAACGTCAAAATTGCTAAACGAATCTCGAAGAAATTTTGACTCGAAGTAGATATATCGATACTACGGTCTGGGCTAACTTATACTTATTTATTTTTTTAATATTCAAAGAAAAATAGAATAGCAAAATCTACTTTAGCGTAAACGAATAATAAGCCAACGCAATCAAAAGACACAGCCGTTTATGCTGCAAATTTTCGATACTCGCAAGGGAATCAAAACCTACTTGGGTATTTCCCATGAACTTACAATCTTGAAATTTGGTTCGAAGGAACTTAATATAACACATAAAAAAATGCAAAGAGCATAAATTCATAGTTAATATTATTATATATCTACAGGTTTAAATGGGACCCTCGATCCCAGGGGACATCCTCGGGGAATCATCCAGGTGGAGGTGTGGTAGAGGTATGGTAGCCATCCTGAAGCAGTTTTCAGGGTTTTTGGTCAACGATGTTCACTAATTTAAAAAAAAATGTACAAAGTAGATATAAAAATATTGTTACTTTACCCAAAAAAATTAAATAGTTTTTTAAAAGACCAAAAACATGCGGCAGTTCACAACAAAAATCCCTTCGGCTCAACCCTGATTAACCGGTTTCTTTATCTTATCTGACCTATTTAATACACGGAGGCTCTGAAACCAGTGGAAAAACAATATTTAAACCTTTAAAAAGCATTCTTATGTAAATCAGTATAAGAAATCAAAGTGAAACAAAATCCAATTTTTTAACTATTTTACCAGCATATTTTGACTGCCTCTGTGGCGCAGTGGTAGCGAATGCGACTGCTGTGCAAGAGGTCTCGGGTTCGATTCCTGAGTCGGACCAAATGTTTGTATGATCTGCAAATATTTGTTTCGGAGTTTGGGTTTTTTCTATGTATAATATGTATGTATTTACAAAAAAAAAGTATATAAGTATTAATATCAGTTATCTAGTACCCATAGTACAAGCTCTGCTTAGTTTGGGACTAGATGGCGTTGTGTTAAAATGTCCGAAAATATTTATATTTATTTATTATATTATTTATATTATATTTATATTATATACACAGCTTTCATCCATGTCCATCCGACATGAACGAGAGCGAATCTCGTTCAAGTCGGTTATCGCACAAAAGAGTGTATCCTTTCTCAAGAATCAAAGTATCTCCACGCCAAACTTCATTGAAATCGGTGAAGCAGCTCAGTCGTATATACTTTGAAAATAGCTACACTATTTTCAGAGTATACAAATAATTATCTTTGCATATTAAGTAAAACAATCTACAAAAACAGAAACCAAAAAAATGTATGCCTGTCATTCAGGTATTCAAGTGTAGGTATATCTTATTTAAATAAAAATGAATCACTGAAATGTAAATACGCGCTTAGCTTACGATCGACTGCACCAAATTGGGTAATTAGTTGTTTATGTGTTTGCTATTGTCAACAGTTAAAGAAAATTATGAGAAAACCGGAAATGTTAATATTTTTAGTTGATTTAAAATTTATTTTAATAGTTAAAGTAAAGAAGCTGTAGCGGGCTTAAATGATAACAAGTAAAACCGTTAAAAAAAAATATTTAGATACCACTTTCGAGATTACTTTTTAGCTCCAAAAATCATTAATTTTTGTTTTTTGATGTACCCAGTGTCACTCTCGCGATTAAGTACATAACCTTCCGTTTTTCGCAGTCGGTAAAAACAAGCCTCACGGAAATTTAGATAAAAAAGTCGGGTCAGCTACTATCTAATAAAATATACATATTAATAAGTCTATAAATATAAGCGACATAGTCAAAAACTGTGGCTAGGCTCCGTAAAGAAAAGGTTTAAAAAAAATTACCAAAAAAAATGAGATCGTCAATACCTTACAAAATAAGAAAACGTCGTGTCTCTTTTACCGTTTATTTAGCAGCCCTACAGTTATATGGGTCTAACGTGGCTGAAATACAAAAGATGTCCTAAATGGTCCCCAATATAGCCGAGATCCTCACCTTTATCTCTAAAGCCTTGTGAAACTGTTATACAGATAAAAATGATCCCTTAATCCGGAAATTGAATTTTTCGCTGAGTCGTAGTCAGAAAAATGTTGTTGTAAAAAGTATTTATTGGCGATGTATTAAACAGACGAATAAAATTGATTTATTGAAGGAGGTTCATTAACAAAGTAAAGCTTGGTAAATACTTTTTTTTTGTATGTGGCAAACGAGCAGACGTATTGCCTGATAGTAAGCCATTACCGCCGCCCATGGACACCCGCAATACTAAAGGCATCACAAGTGCGTTGCCGTCTTTTGGGAGAGTAAGATAGAGGCTGGGGGAATGGGACAGAGGTTGGTGTATGGACCTCCGGTATCCTCACTCACTCGGTGAAGCACAACGCAGTCGCTGGTTCACGCCGGTTTTCTGTGTGGCGACGGTATCACTCCGGTCGAGCTGGCATATGCATGCCAAAGCGTGGCTTTCCAGATGGTATTATCTGCTATTCCTCGTAGTTTTTATTTGTAAATTAAATCCCTTATATAAAAAGGTTGCAAAGCTACTTCTGGAGAGTCCATTTATCTAATAACGCTATAAAACATCACAATACCACCAATGGGACCCAAACAACAATGAAAAATGTTGTAAAAATGGGGAAAATATATCCTTTTTCAGAGGCGCAATGAATTACAAATAAAAGAAATTCCATAACAAGTTTAGTATTGAAAACATTGTCAAATGGTAGGTTCTAATACACGTATAAATATAAAGTACATAATCATAATACATATTTGTAAAGCTATTATGTTGCAAGGACTAGCTACACGTGTTTTGAAAACTGTAAGTGTACTGAGTAATTGATTTAATAAAGAAATAAAACAGACATAAAAATCTTCAGCGTTACTTTATTTAAATGTGTATCTTTATAACTTTTCCAAGTTTTGCTCGTCAAGGTGCTAGTAAACTACTTAATTAAGTGGACCATGGTATTCAAATGGGTTTTATTTCAACGTTCTAGTTTTTATGTCTTTGGTTCGAGGCATTTGAGGTAATAATTCACGGTTACCTCTCTGTAGTTATTATTCACGTAACTAAATCACATACCAAACATAATTTTATAATACAATAAAAACGATTGTAAAATATATGCAAAATTTTATAGCCTTACGACACCCTACATTGAAATTTACTTGCTCGAAATACACCAACAGAAAACATGTAAATCTGCGGGACTAATTAAAATGCAATTTATTCATATCGGGCTAATCTTATTTTACTTGGGAAGTTCTCAATCATCGGTATATACGAATATAAGAGAAACAGTCCAATCGATACTAAGCTCAGCAAGGGATGAAAGTGACTCTCCTGAACGTGAACCTACAGATAAATTAAATAGTTTAAGATATTTCAGGCAACAAAGCAGTGAGGCGGCGGACAACCTACAAGCTCAAAATAAAGCCAGCATATTACGAATAGCAAGGACAAAAGAACATCGTTTAAATAATGGCCGTGATATACCACCTAATAGACAATCAGGAGATCCAAGAATTGGTAAAGAATATTATCATATGGATCCGGTGTTGAACCATGTTAAAAGGCGAAGTCGTATTTCCAGTGAAAAAACCAGCTCTAGTCTCGAAATGGATGATTGGAAAGATCAATTTAATAATGAATGGCTACAGAAAAAAATCGAAGCGGTTAACAGCACTCGCTATGAGGGTGATCAGGTTAACATGGTGGCTGCTAGTAAGTAACAATTTTATGTTTGAAATATAATTAACTACATCACAAATATAACCGACTTTAATGATACATTCTTTATTTTTTAAATTTTCACTTTTAGTTTTTTTTCTTCTGATTGGGATTGAATGCGTACAAATCCTTTCAAATAAAAAAAAATGGCAGAACGAAGCTCGTGGATATTAATCATTAAAAGAAATCCAAAATGAGAAATATTAATCATTAAAAGAAATCCAAAATGAGAACCTATTTTTTTTTTGTTCGTGTTGGAATGCGTTTACGCACTTCACTCCCCCCCGCGGGGACAGGGGGTTCGCTTCGTGTGGGACTCCTGACTGACTCGCCAGACTACCCACTAAACCACCACGGTGTGCCACTCTGCGCCTGAGACGAGAGATCTGGGAACCGCTTTCTTACGCCATCCGGACCCCCAAAATGAGAACCTACTGTAACCTTCGCACCAGCAGTGAATAGAATGCCAACACTAATATTTTTTATAAGAGTCGGTTCTTGTCCAGCCACTCGAGTTGGATTTCGTCACAAAAAATATAACTAAGTTAGTTACTAATGTCACATCTCGTTTTCCAATAAGTTTATTCGTATCACCTTAGCTTTGTTCAAAAGAATGAAGTTATTAATACACTATTTGTATGGGATATGCACTACATAACGTAGGCCCCTTCTAAATACTTTTTTTTAAAGGTATTGCGTGCAATTAACAATAACACAGCTTCCCCTCACTTTGATGAAGTCATTGTACCTTTTGACTATTAAACTACCCACACTTTGTTTTCCACCCCTATAGTTAAACGCAGATATAAAATAAATCATGGCTTCTTAGCAAACCATGTGGGTTCTTTCTAAAATAGTAAGGAATGTGTTTGATACCAGACTTGTTTGCAGGACCCTGGGGAGTTCCTTGTGGCGATCCTAATCAGCACGATATGCCTTGGGGAAGTTGCATGATGACTTCGGAATGCGACCCTGAGTACCGTATCTACAGAGGAGATTACTTCTGCGGTAGAACTTTGTACATTTGTTGCGCTCTTCAGTATACTAATTACGATTTAAATCAAGGCTTTGACGTTTCTTTTGCTGATACAAGTTTCAACACTGACTCTGAAGAAAAGAAAGCGAGAGAAAAAGATTCCAGAGAGAATAAGAATAAGAAAAGGCATAAAGAAAAACGAAAGCGTGAGAAAGAAAGAAGAAGAAGGAAACGCAAAATCAAGAAGCAAATAAGAAAAATCGTTCGAGAGATTAGAAAAATACTGAATAGGTCGTTCAGGAATGCTTCGCATCATCGCAAGAAGAGAACTATCATTTTGAAAAAATACATTAAAATGTTGAAAAGACAATACAAGAAGGACCGCAAGTCAGTAAGGGACATTCACGTTTTTGATATGGAACGAGTTGACGAAGCGTTACAAAAAAGGTTGGAGCAAATTAGAGACGTTAATAAAAACTTTATGATGAACTCCACGTTTCGTGATATTCTTGTCAATGGGACCATCAACAAAGTAGGAGCGAGAATGTTAGCACAAGCATACCCGGATTTAATAGACCTCTTACGAAGCAGGCTACGGCGTGACGGTGGAGGTAAAGCAGACGGTCAAGAGTCTGATGGAAGAAACGATGACTATCAGGGATATGACATTGAATATGGAGCTCTTTATTACTGAACAATAAAGAAAATATGGTACTGCTTTTATTTTGTGTTCATTACCTTATTAGATACTAGCTGAGCCCCTTGGTGTTACCCGCTGTACAAAGATATTGTGTAAGTTGTATCTTTATAAATTCTAGCCTGTGTTATTCTGTGTTATTTTACAATAACACAGAATAACACAGTTTCATTAAAATCCATTCAGTAGTTTTTACGTGAAAGAATAACAAACATCCATCCATACTTACACTCGCGTTAATAATATTAGTAGGATGTTTACATATTTGTAATTTTTGAATGGATTTTACATAACTGTAATTGCTTTATACATTGTAAAATGTTCTATAAATATGTATATAACATATTTATTTGAATTTTCATTTAGGACACTTGCAAGTTAAGACTTACACGTGTTTCCGAAATTTTAGTGCCAAAAGTTATAGTAGGTATAGAGACCACACTACTTCCGTCTCTTTTACTCAAATACCTCTCGTAGGTAGCCAACTCACCCAGGTGAAATACAACGAGAATCTTATAACATCAGTAGCCTGTGTATTCACTGGTATTCCGGTGAAGCTGACATATACATATATGCTGAATCATTAATTTTCGTTAACTCAACTGAAATTAATTTTGAAAGAATTAAAAGTCATCTCTACAAGGAAAATATTGAGAGTCTTGCTAACAGTTTATCTTTTACGAAAAGTCAAAGAAAGAAAATAATATTTAGAACTAGTAGTGGCCACTATTCGTGTATTTTTGTTTCTTTTAATATTATTAGGGTGCTAACTGTATTTTTGCCAGCAATCATCACTGCCATGCTAGCGTGCGAGTAGGGCTGGGGCGCAGTGGTATTTTTCTGTAAAGCTGTAATGCTCCAGAAAAAGACCGCTGAACGGGATCGGTAGATGGCTGATCCCGAACATTGACACGTCGGCCGCGATACCAGCCGTCGACAGGGCCGCAAGCCATAGAGTGGGACCTCTGGCGGTACATGTTCTTTATGTACTTGCGTATATTAAGAATTTTATTACTTACATTATCCCATCTGACATACAATAATCACGCATACCTAAGATGATTTGTTCATTTTCACCTTCATCAGTGTTTAGCATGATAAAATATTATAGAATAGGTTTATTACTGTATGAAGGAACGGGTTACATGTTCCTTCAACACAAAGGGAGGATCCTCAGACCAGGTGAGGTGATCATGCTTGGCGGGCCCACTGCCCACGGTTGATGTTAGGTTGTTGTATATATGTTAATCGGCGCGGGAATTTCTATTGCGCGATGCAAGATTGGTAGTTTCTTCGTATAGTATATTACTCCGTAGTTCAGTGTATCTGCGGTAGATGGCACTCTATATTTCTGTTGCGCTGTATGTGGAAGTGCCACAACTGATATTTTGAAAAATCGTAGCAGCGTGGCTACTAGTTTGTAGCAAATCGTTCGGTAAGAACTTTACCCACGTTTAAAAAATAGTTTTTAGCCTTGTTAGCTAACAACAATGGTAAAGTGTTAGTATCCAATAAACTCGAGTTGGATTCACGGTGTTTCCAATTTTTCAACCTTTAAATGTTATATAGAAGAACTTTGGCTGCTTTGCAAACAAAATTGAAACCAATAAAACCGAACAATAACCGGTTCACAAGCACCAACAATCATGGGTAATATGATGGAGCGAGCTAGTTTTTTCGTGGGATAGGGGGCAAACGAGAACACGAATCGCCTGATAGGAAGCGCTTACAGCCGCCCATGGACACCCGCAACACCAAAGCCGTCACAAGTGCTTACTTAGGTCCTCAATTAAACGCTGCTACATACATAACATAATGTTACATAACATGCTACCCTAGAATCCTGATCCAATATTGCCCATGTTTTAGTAACCCCCGATTCCCCTTGTTGGCATTGTTTAGACTCCGAAATAACTGAACGGATTTGAAAAATTATTTCACCATAAGAAAGCTAAATCATCCCCAAGTAACATAAGCTATATTATTTTACATTTGAAAAAAAGTTAGAGATCTGTATGAAAACTTCCAAGTGTTTTAAGATTGGAATTTTATGTTGTTAAGAACGTGTCAAAATTTATAATATTGAAATTTTTGGGTAAATACCAACTTACTCGTGCAAAGCCTGCGGGCTGCTGGTTTATAATAATTTGATTAGTAATTATTTTATTATTTCATAAAAGTATTTTGTAGTATTTAATTAGTAACTGCTCACTAACATGCCAACTTATTTATTAAAAATTAAATCGTGATGAACTGTAATCAACTTTATGCTTTATTTCTTCATTTTTACTTCAAATTTAAATTTCACCAAATGTATATTTTTTTAATGGGAGGTATTTTTAAGTAAAGAGAGAAATCCTATAATCGCTTCATAAATGACGGAGTTTTGAGTAAAATAACATAAATCAGCATAAAATATAGATGTATTGAGAACCTCCTACTTATGAATCAGTGAAAATGGGATAAAAATTTAACTCAAAATATTATACAGAACTTCCATCCCGTACTTTTTAATTGTTTAATACCAACATTAGCCCATCTTATTACAGCCCGGAATCCTGGGACCCTAAGACCTTATTTATTTTCTGATAGATCTAAAATAATATAATTACAATAATACAAAAATTCGCACATTTGAGACGACGTGGAGTTTTAAACTAAGCAGCGCTTTTGCCACTATGAAATCTAAATCCATTATTACCTATATACTTTTGAAATATTTTTTTACAAATATAGTGCTCCATATTCTATGTCATATTGAAGGTAATCTTTTCTTTTTGGTTTCATTTTACGGTTTTTTCGCTTAAAGCCATAACTTGTTCCAGCACGTCTTGTATCCATAACCGCTTCAGATATATTTTTATCTATTTCGCCGTAATTTTGCATATCTGCAGATATCTCTCCTAAGCTTGTTGTTTGGATTGGTAATGAGCTTTCAGTGACATCTATCCTCCAGGACGGATTAATCTCATATTTCATAGATGCTCTCGATAGTTCATTGAGATTAGTGTCCTGTAAATCATTTTCAGATGCACTGTTGTCGTTTAATGAATATTGCGATCTTTTTTCGTTGTCATTTAATTTCCTTAAGACGTTTTGCTGTAGCGGGTATCTTAACGGTATAGTTTCATTTTGCAATCCTGCTGTTATTTTTTTTCTTGTCGCCGCCAAGAGTCGTAATATACCATCAGATAATTTTCCCGTTCTAGTTGTCAAGTATTCCAACAACTTTGGATTCACTGAATCTAGTAACCTCAATTCTTTGCTACTGATATTATATCTTATAAGAAACTCTCTAAATGTTTCATTGATAAAGAAATGTGCGTTTACAGAATCAAGTTGGATCAATTTTTTTGTTAGATCTGTATTAATGCCATCTATGTCACCGTGAACTGTATTAATGGCCACACGACGCTCGTCATTAAATTTTTTTTTCATGTCTTTTATTAACTTTATTAGCTGCTCCATTTTTCTCTTACGATCTGAGGTTGCATTTCTGAAAGCCCTATTCAAAATTTTTCTGAGATGGTGTACTATTTTTCTTATCCTCTTTTTTATCAGTCGTTTAGCCCTTTTTCTTCTCCTATAACGTTTAATTCTACCATGGCGCCTCTTTTTGCGTTTTAGGCGAACTGAACCGAGGTCAAGTTTTCTTTTCTCACCAGATGAGTCAGTTTCAGTGTCTGCAAATGATATATCAAACCCTTGGTACAAATCATGCGTGTTGTAAAGAACGGCGCAGCATACAAGTGCTGACCTTCCACAGTATATATCACCCCGATATATGCGGTACTCTCCGTCACATTGAGATGCAAGTGTACAGCTGCCCCACGCCAAATCATGCTGATGAGGATCGCCGCAAGGAGCAGTCCAAGGTCCTGAAATAATTAGAAATATAAACTTATTCGTTATAAGCACCACATTTTTTTCAATTTTCAGAAATTTTTCTACATACTAGTTTAAAATATCTCTAAGAAGATAGAGCTCGGTACTGTAAACTTCATAAGAAATCTATAGATACGCATTGAAACTTAAAATTCGGGTTCAACCTTTTCAAATTATTTTTTATGGAATTGGAGGCATACGGGCAGACGTATCGCCTGATTGTAAGCGATTACCGCCGTCCATGTACACCCTTAACACCAGAGGAGTCACAAGTACGTTGCCGGCCTTGGGGGATGGGGAGGGGGTGTGGAGAAGGGTTGGATTTATGGACGTCCGGTATCCTCACTCGGTGAAACACAGTGCAGGCGCTGATTCACCCCGGCTTTCTGTGAGGCCGTGGTATCACACCGCTAGAGCTGGCCCATGCATGCCGAAGCGTGGCTCGCCCACCGTAAGTAGTAATTTATTCTTGTGTCTATTGCGTTAGATTAAGAGATGGCTTAAAAGAGTTCAAACTATGCGCTTTAAGTTTAAGAAAAACCACTATCATAAACGAGACAAGTTTTACTGGTAACAATGGTACTCCGATAATTTTAAGTATTACGTACATTGGCCCCAAGGCACAAGACGCAGTGTTTTAGGCAAGCATTGATAGTTTCGACCTTCTTGCCTACCGACCTTAATATAGCAGCCCCCATAACCGCTTATAAACCATATATTATGATGGTAGGGTAATAACCTACTATTCAACTGGATTTCTAGAAATTATGCTGAAAGGTATTTCAATGCGATATAACCGTGAAATAGCAATTTGCACAACAAAGAAATCTTATCCGATCCGTCGTGGATATTTAGTAGCGTACTCAAATTTTTACCGTCACGTGTTATGCCAATACGCACTTGTGACGGCGTGTGGGCGAACGCACCATTTTTTGGAAAGTGTGGAAATGGGCCGTCACCCCGCCCCCCTGGGGTTTGCAGCGGCGTGGAGAGAGGAGGGAGGGATCCGGAAACTGCTGTTATTATTGACGTACGGCACACGCGTACATCGCCCCTTCGTGGCTGCCGCTACTGGCCACGGAGCGTATGACGGCTGGTAGCGAGATATCCCCTCCAATGACTGCAGTGACGCGCAGGTCCGCCAGCACATTTGTCGGTTATCGCAGCAAAGAGTAGCCTCTCTGCTTCCTTGAGAATCAAAGTAGCTCCTTGCCAAAATTTCAATGAAATCGGTGAAGCGGTTTGACCGTGAAAGCAGAACAGACAGACTAACTTTATCAGTCTGTTATTTATATTATTTCCTCGTCCTCCTTTGAGGCGGCAAGTCTCCTGGCTGGAACTCCACCATGGGAAGTGGACGAGAGATCCCTTGCGGCTCTCGCCTCCAGGTAGCGAGATCCCAAGCGCTTTAAAGCTTGGGTACCCTTTTCTCTGAGCAGAAAAGGAACATCGAGGTTCCTGCACAAAAGGAGGTGACCTACAAACCGTTGGTGGTCCAAGGTACGTCGGGGTTCCAGGGATTTCCTTTCAAGGATGCACCTAGTCCCCTGGCTCCTACTAACCAAGCAGACGTACGGTTTTAGTGGGTTCGAGTCCGACATTGCCACCATTTGGTGGTATCCGGGGGGATTTCCGGACAAAATAAAAGGGTACTCAAATTAAAACTATTTTTATATTTTTACTAGCTGAGTTCCGCAGTGTTACCCGCGGTTGTTGGTGTACCGCAACCGCAAGTAAGACAGCGCGGTGAACCTAGTAAATAAAAGTAGCCAAAGTTATAAGACACATAAGGTATGTAGATAATCTACTTTATCAGGAGAGGCTTATGTCCAACAGTGGACTTTTAAAAGCAGTTGATGATGATAAACTACTTTTGAGTTCATAAAGAGTCCTCGCTTCTTACATAAATCTAACGCAAGATGTATCTTGTACCTTGCACAAGTTTTAAATAATCACCAATATATGGGTTCTTTATATTCAAATAAATACTCACTTGCAGCCATCATGTGTGTTTGATCTTGATGAGGACCTTCATTTATTTTTTGAATAATCGCGTCTTTTTTTAATTTTAAGCGATCTATATCAAAATCCTTTTTCCATTGTGCCAGTTCCGCAGTACTACTCGTATCTCGTATCGACTCAGAAGAATACTCCCTCCGGTAGTGCTTGAAAGATTCGCGCGCCCATGGGAGATCTTCTTTACTTTCATTCGCACGCGTCAATGTAGACAGTTTTCCCCAGTTTTTATTAAACGAATTCTCGAAAGATGCTGATTTTTTGTCTTTATTTTGACCAATTGGTAGCTTAGTAAACTTCAAACTAAAGGCCTTTCTTTTTTTTAAACGCGACCTTTGATTACCTTTTCTATTTTCGCGCGTTAACGGAATTGTTGCCTGGATGAAAAATAAAAACAGTATTATATTTAGTAACCTCATTTTATGGTCACATTTTGATGACAGTTCTTTTCTCTAAGCCGATAATTTTTATACCACAACTTCCAATAAATATGTGAAAATTATATTAAAGTCATAAAATATTTACGAGCTGCAGTGTCATAAACGAAAATATTTTAAATAAGTTGGGCACTTTGATCGATTTACGTACATATATACTTGAAAAAGGTCAGTAAATTCGTTGTTTAAGTATCGCTACTATGATCGAAATTTGATTTATGTCCAAGAAAATTCCATGATAACACAATGCCTGTATTTTATAATACTTGTTTGTTTTTCAATTGAATAGGTACTTATAGACCTAAAAATATGCCAATAAGACACTATAGGCTGCCCTATAAAAGACTTTTAGACTTATGTCTTCAAAAGATTACGGTACAAATAATTATTTTGGGTGGTATCACTTAAAATCAAACTGACTCGTGTTCCCCGAAGCATAGTTCTTCCACGGCAGTATGTACATACCTACTTATTAGTCTCATTGGGTGTAATCTATAATAGAAATCGAAATTAAACGTTTTCCTGTCAATTTGCAATTAAGCAAAATTATATACGTTGTAGTTCAATTTAATTCTTAAATTCATTAATAACAGCTATCGTCATGAAACTTTGCTATAACGCTGTCATATATACAAAAAAGAGCATTGGGTAGAATTAGACACAGCTATCACTTTAATATTAGAAACCCATTTTTCATCTTTCTTTCAACACTGGCAGCCAGCCCCGGCTTCGCACGGATAGACATTGGTATTTACCCAAAAATTTAAATATTATAAATTTTAACACACCTTTAGCAAACTTTCCAAGACCAAGTCTCGAAGTTTTCATACGGATCCCTAACTTTTTTGCAAATGTAATATAGCCTCTATTACTCGGGGATTATATATCTATCTAATGGTGAAAGAATTTTTCAAATCGGTTAAGTAGATTCGGAGCCTATTCTATGCAAACAAACAAACAATCAAAATCTTTCCTCTTTACATTATTAGTATAGATAGTAGAGATAAATAGTCATTATACATTAGAACCCATACATAACGAATATTTACTGAGACCTTTACTGAACATTAAATAAAGTACTGAAGAAAATTTTTTTGTTTGGATTTTTTCCTTCCACTTGCTGAACGTCTCGTCTCATTTGGTTTTGTTTTAGGAGTATCTTGGAGCGCCTTCATCTCTGGAAATTCTACCAGTTCTGGATACTTTTCTAACAATTGCCTAGCTACTGTCTTTCTCATAGTTCCATTCACAACGAGTTCTCTAAACGTATCGTTCGTTAAGAAGTGCTGATTTATCACTTTGATTTGACTTAATCTATTGCTAAGCTCCGTGGTAATCCGTATTCTGTCTGTTTCGAAAAGTCCCAGAGCAGTGTGGCGATTTTTTATATATTTCTTTTTCATAGCATTTATCAACGTCTTCAAATTCTTTGTGGCAAACGCTCGTTTTTGGGTATTGTTTCTAAAAGCTCTGTTTAAATGCTTGCGTATTAATCCCACCACTCTCCTGATCATTGCCTTGATTTTTCGTATTCTCCTGTGCCTCTCTCCTGTTAATAGTTTATTTTTACGCGCTCTCTTTCGTCGCCTCATTTCCTTAGAACCTCGAGCTTGTCGAACCACTTCCTCGGAGCTAGTTGAGAAAGCGCTAGATTCAGCAAAAGAAACATCGAAAGCTTGGTTGAGATCATCCCGATGACCTTGGACAGCGCAGCAAACTAATTCAGTACGACCACATATGAAATCACCTCGGTAGATGCGGTACTCGCCGTCACATTCATACCTAAGCGTGCAGGTGCCCCATGGTAAATCATGCTGAGAAGGATCGCCACAAGGTTTGTGCCATGGTCCTATAAATTATATAAATATTTGCATAATATTATTGCATTCATTATCTACTATGTTGTAATCGGAGACTAAATTCGTCAATTGATCTAGTATGTATATTCTTATGATAGACCTAGTTTACCCTAAAATTAAAACTGTACGTTTTAATTATTTATTATTAATGCTGTATCATTCGAGAAAGTAGTTTAAATATTTGTGCATCCTTAGGCATTCTTTTGATGAAAGAAGTAGAAAAAAAGGTTTTTGATTTAAAACAATTCAGCATTAGCCTTCTCGCGTACCCTGGTTCATTAATAGCAAAGTAAACTAAAATATTATTGTGTGGCGCATAGACTTCCCTCAGGACACTATCCGTCTAGGAAGTTTGGACATCTTATGAAGAAAATAGATAACCGGACTGTGAGATATGTGGGACAATTTCTGACGGAGTGTGTCACGTATCAAACACAAAGGGAGGCGTTGGTGCGTAAATACGATTTAAATAATTATGATATTGGGATGTTTATTAATATTTTTGGAAACCCAGCCTCAAATGCTGCGCTTGACTTATTCGGAATATTTACGTATCAAAAGCTTTGACCAGATTTTTACTAGAATATAACATGTGATAAAGTACGAAGGGACTAACATATTACCATGTAATAAAAGTCTCTAAATTAATAAAGATTAAAAAATCCTTAGGCATTCGATAAAAATCATATTTGATTTAGAGCTCCGCATTAAACGTAGATTATTAGGGATCTTGTGGAATGGTTAATAAGTGGAGCCCTGAAAACAGAAACTTGGATATTAGAGGTCTAATAGCAATTGCTCTGTAAAAAATCAAAGTCCAATTATATCGTAATAGACTAAAAGTCGACCTTAAACCTAATTTAGGAAAAAGGCTCGTAAGATAAACTCCGAACTAATCCTTGAAATAATTTTACCGCACGGTGACCCAGTGGTTTAAGCGATCGCCACGCCAAGTGTTGTGGGTTCAAATCCCACATGGGACAATATTTTGTATGATCCACAAATTGTTATTCTGTGTCTGGGTGTTATTTTTGTGCGTTTCATATATATTTGTAAAGTCCCCCACGACACAGGATGTGTAGGTATTCCTTATGCGGGAGATATCTTTAAAAACAAACAATAATGATACAAAGACTAAAGAATTTGTCTCGTCATAAAATCATCCCGAAGTTTTCACCCAAACATGACAGTCAGAATCATAAACCTACTTACTGGCGGCCACCATATTTACAACGTTCCCACCAGGGCGCAGATGAGCATTCTTGGGATGGAAAGCATCTTCTTTTAATTCGTCCCATCGTCTCACCCATTCTTTTTTGAATTCATGTGTGTCAATACTCGTGCTGCTGATACCAGTGAAGGAACTGTGGTCCATTCTTTTCTGTTCTTTTCTTATTGCAGCTCTCCTATACCCGAAATCTTCACTGGTGGAGTCAACTTCAGAAGAATACACTTCGCCACTATTGTCCTCAATATCATCCAGGTTAAGTGTTCTTTGCGATTTTACTTTTTTTACAGTATCGTTTGGCCTAAAATATCTCATAGGATCATTTATCATTGTATAAATATTTGTATTACTTTCCCCATACTTAAGTAATTTCGTACTACCAATGTAAGAAATTAATAAAAACAAACAAGCGAATAACATTTTAATTTTTCATGTCTAAAACTGTGCTTATTTCTACAATACCATGAAGAAAAATCATACGAAACTATATACAAATAAAACTCATTGTGAAATGTCGCGACCGATATCGAAACGAAACAATAATATAATATTTACGAGCTGAGAAAAATTACATAAAATACATCCAAACCTAATTGAGTAATATAGCAGGATTTGTATTTAAAACAGATATTTCCGGCAACACAATGTCATACCGCCTTCACAAAAAAGACCATTCCACCTCGAAAATTACCCCTCCACGCCTCCAGTTAAATTAGGTCCACTCATGGGTTCTAGCATCCTCTAAAAAATAATGTGGAACACGTAAAAAGCAGGAAAAAAATATTGTTTATAAATTGGTATCAATTCAATTTTAAATTCTTTTCACTATTTAAAAAAACACTATTTCCATTTTTATTTATTTATTTACATCTTATTAATACATAAATGTCTGCCAAGATATCATAAGCAGACTTCATACATTTTCCAGTCTTATTAAACCCACTTGGTTTGTAATTATCAAATACATAACAATTAACTGATAACCTCAAGTACTGCTTCTGGTTTTTCTACCCATACTCTATGGTCCTTATTTTTATTGGCGGGAAAAAATCTCTTTGTACCACATGTATTGCAAGTCCATTCTATAATCTTTGATTTCTTTTTATTTTTTATTTTCATTTTGCCCGAAACATCGTGAATCAGTATGCACCTGCATTTCTTGCATATTTGTCTCTTGATATCTGGATGTCTATAAATATCGAAAAATTAACAAACAATATATCATTCCACTCTTTCTTTCATATAGGTACTATGGAATAAGTATTTAGTCTAGTTCTCTAGTGATTAGTGAACCTTAGGAGTATCCTAGGTGGTCGACAAATATGACGTGTCGCTGTGAACGCGACAAATGCGAACAACACAACGGCATTATTGTTGTGTGCACTCTTGTGGCTTATGTGTCAGTCTACAGCGAGAAGCGACGAACCGGGAAATAATTTTGTGTGAGATAGTAAACTACACAGTTTTGAATCAGTATCTTAATTTGAGATATAAAACGTTAGCACTCGCCAACTCGACGGTAAGCATGAGCGGAATCCAAGAGTAGTCGTCACCATACGCTTTGCTAATACAAACAATGCAGCAAGGTGACCCACACCGTGCCAACCTATTGAGATGATTCTGCATGATTGTACCTTTGCAGTTATGATGTATTGCTGGGTGTTCTGCATCGGTCACCACAAGACATGTACAGGGTGAACAGGGTTTGTGACACTCTTAATCAGTTACCACATGGGATAATATTTGTATGTATTTTATTATAATTTCATTTAGAGAAGAAGAATAACTCTCTTCTTCCTCTTTACATGAAATCTAACTTAGAAGTTAACAGTCAGAGCATAAATTGTAAATCCGACAGACACTAGTTTTGAAACAACAGTATAACCATTAGACCAAGATAGAAGTTCAATCAAATATACATAAAATAAGTTTATATTACTTATTGCCGGCTCGACCGGAGTGTTACCACGGCCTCACAGAAAATCGATGTGAAACAGCGCCTGTGCTGTGTTTCACTGAGTGAGTGAGGATACCGGAGGCCCATAATCCAACCCTTCCCCTAATCCCCCTTCCCAACCCCCAAGGGCAGCAACGCACTTGTGACGCCCCTGGTGTTGCGGGTTTCCATGGGCGGCGGTAATCGTTTACCATCAGGCGATACGTCTGCTCGTTTGCCCGCTATAACATAAAAAAAAAACTTACATTTTTAACACATTCTTCTTGGCAACATTTATGGCCAAATTGCCATAATATGATGAAAGAGCTGAATTTTTATTGACTATAAATTTGCTGATCTGTAAATAAAAGTAAAAGAATATGTTTTTTAAATATAGAATTTATAAAATATTGAAAAAATCCATAAATAATAGTTCACATATCTCTCACTCTAATCTGATTCTAAACTAGCATCTGCACTATGGTGTTCAGACAACTGATTTCATTACTTAAATATTTCTTATTACATGCATATACATATATTTTCTAAAGTTGGTTCGAAGATACCTGTCAGTCCTTTACACTTTTGCAACTGAACCGCCAACCTTATATAAATGACTTTCAGTATACAGATAGATTAAACCTTGAAGAAGAACATAGGCTTCTTTTTGTCACAATAACCAAAATATGCGCATCTGATCGAAAGTCTACACAAAAGTGTGCCCCACAAACTGCAGACTGTCGGATAGATATTAGGATATTATTATTTCTGATAGATATAGATAAATCCTAAGTCTGACAGATATTAAAAAAATTACTGAACCTAAAGTTTAAAATAAGAAACATAATTAAAATAAAAAACTATAGACACACTGCAATCACGTTTTATGTACATCTACCATATAAAATTGTCATATCACTGTGTTCGTTACCAAACTTCTACGAAACTGCTGTACCAATTTTTATGAAATTTTGTGTGCATATTGGGTAGGTCTGAGAATTCGCCAACGTCTATTTTTCATACCCCTAGATGATATGAGCGACCCATCCCTAATTATTTTTTTTTTGCCAAAACAACATTTGCCGAGTCAGCTATTAATTTATTAAATTGAATCCGTATCAATCATCATTAGCCTATCGCAGTCCACTGCTGGACATAGGCTTATGGCCATTAACCAAACTAAAATATAAATTCTAAAGCAACTCTGTCTGTCTGTTTGTTACTCCTTCACGGCTAAGCCGCTGCATCGATTTCAATTAAATTTGGCATGCAGATACTTTGATTCTTGAAAAGGGGTATAGATGCTTAGATAGAAATAGGGCACTTTAACGCGATAACCGACTAAGCTAGTTACAAAAAAAACTTACTTGGTACAGATAATTTATCCGTTGAAAGGAATCATTGAATTGAACTTTTTTCATTTTGGATAAGAATTACTAAGACTATGCATTAAACTTTCATAATACTTCTCGAAATAACAATTATATTATAGTACAAGTATAACCTCACTTTGTAGAATGACAATTAATGACAATCAGCTGGTAAGATAAATGAAAAGACAGTCAGGGTTGGCAGTCAGTAGATTATTTAGATTTATTTTACAATAAATCGAACAATGAAGTATTTACCACTAAGGAAGCTACTTCGTGTATTCGAAATATACATGCTATCCAAATGGTATTGAGTTAAAAAATTATGCAATTTTAAAATTATCTACATCATCTAACACAATTCAAATGTATTGAAACATTTTTACTGTAAGTAGTCACTTAGTTAAAAGAGAGAGAACATGCGTACAGTTATATACCCAAAATTCATAACCGCATTTTTTCAAAGTTAATTAATCAATCACTTTCCCAACATATTTGGCACCACACAAACCTTAGCAGTTAGACCTAGAACCCACAATCGTAAAACCTAAAAATCGTAAAAAAAAAGAAAAGAAGATAGAGCCAAGTGTCAATTGCAAATGATTGAACGAAGACTGTCATCAAACTAACCTCAATAACCTCTTTAGTACAAGAAAAAATCTTGTTGGAATTGAAAATTATTAAACAATTTTATTTTTTCTCTGTAAAATTGAATAGGTAACTTCTTCTAGGCTTATTAAAACTTTACATTAATGCGGTAAACGAGATGAAACGATTAATTTTATATTTTTAGGTGCCCTTCTGTGACCCTTTCTGAAGGTCTACTGAACAACTGGTCTACTGTACTGCAGGAATAACTACAATGTTGTCAAAAAAACGGTTAATTCTATCAAGAATAAAACTCAATAGGATATATTGGCGATGGTTTTCATCTAAATCTAGCGCCGGAGAAATTGAGATTCCATTTTCAAATGGGTAAGTTACATATTTATGTCCAAAACCCTCTTGAGAAATGTAAGCGGCAATAAGTTAGGTTCTAGGTAAATAAATATACATAGATTAAAAAGACCTCTCTTATAAGATTTGCATTGTTCTTTTAATTTATCCTTGCTTACAAGTAAACTTATTCCTCCTAGGATTTTCAGTCATTTAAAATTTTTCCGTACTCATAAGTAAGATGACAGCTCCTAAAACAATATTTTTAAAAACTATTTTTTCATTCCTATCTAAATTATATATTAAGACTATTATTTTTAATTTACTCTATTTAATGTGAGTAAAGTGTATTTAAAAAAATATAATATGTGAATACAGTTTCACACAGCAATAAAATACACCAAGTATTGCAGTACTAAAAAGTTATTAAAAAGATTTAGCACATCTTTTAAATGCCGTTAGAATATACCAAGTCAGAGTTTGCTGACTCGCTGACTAAATTGTCAATCTATTATTGTTATTTCCTGAGACACACTAGCAGCTAGAGATCTGATGTGTGTGTTGCAAATAGTTTATAGAATCTGAGTTTGTCAAGCCTCTTCTTGTAGCAGTTTAGTGAGGGTGCCATAACCACATCTTCCCAGAGAGTGTTCCCGGCTGTCAGTACTCTGCTGGGTATTAAATCTATGTTGTTATAGTAAAGATTTTATTCATTTTAGCACAGTTCTTAAATTATCAACGGGGCGTTATGCAAGGTTTGCGGACGGAGCCTGTGTGGCGAGACTGGGCGATACAAGTATATTGTCTACAGTTGTATCAAAAGCTAAGCAAAGTACAGCATCATTCCTACCATTAGTTGTGGACTATAGACAGAAGGCAGCTGCAGCTGGCCGGATACCAACTAACTTTCTTAGAAGAGAATTAGGTAATTTATACTTCTATAACTTGGAAATAAAGTATATCCTTCTAACTATAAAAGAGTTTTCGTAACTGGATCAGTAGTACAGGAGATCATCCTGAACATCCATACTCAGAAACTTACCTGTTTATAATGTTCATAGGCTAACTTTTTGTGTTCTAAATACATATCTAAGTCAAATATAGTCAGTAAATCATAGTCTAAGTTACAGAGATTAGCCAAAACAAACACACAGACACTTTAAAATTTATTTATTGCTGAAAGTACCGTATAAACTTTTATATGTATTAAATGAAAAACTATGGATTAGAAATTACAAACAGACACTCTACTTTTATTTATTTATAGATATGCTAATAATTTCAAAATATAAAAAAATAGTTTTCTGTAAATTTGGTTAATGGACAATAGTTTTATATGATAACATCATAAGAAAACATTGATGAAAAAAGCTAAATGCTTAGGCTGATCGTGCCTCTCTGTCGCTATTTCCGCGCTCTCGCTTGCACTCTTGGCGCAGGCGGAACGTGACAATGAGCCATGATATTTCGTGATTGCAACCGACGTTCATCGATTTATAAGACATAATCACCTCAAAAATATTTTTTTACAAAATACTAATTTAGCTTCATTGTCTTTGCAGGGCCAACAGAACGTGAGATCCTCACGTCACGTTTAATTGACCGCTCCCTGAGGCCGTTATTTCCACAGAACTACAACTATGATACCCAGATAGCATGTAACATGATGGCGGTAGATGCTACAAATCCTCCCGAGACAATAGCTATTAATGCTGCAAGTGCTGCCTTAGCATTGTCTGATGTACCCTGGAACGGTCCTGTGGGAGCAGTCAGGTAGTAACACAAAAACAATTTAAGATAATTCAATTTGTAAAATTCCATTCATATAATATTCTTTTATTTATTAGTTAGAATGAAGTTTCTTGTTTCTTTTGGGTAGAATGTTCATTACTCCCATAAAGCAACACAGCCCCAAGTGTACCGAAGGGTAGTAGCCAGAGCAACTGACTTTCTGACATTTTTTGCGGAGGGGAAGTCATCACACATACACATTTATATATATATATATATATATATATATATATATATATATATAGACTTATATTTAAAACAATCGTTAGTTAGTATGAACTGATATGTACCAATTAAAATAAAAAGTTTAAAATTACACGCACAAAAATACAGTTTGTGTCAGTACAGTGTTACATGTAGGCCCATTTGGGCTTATACTTTGACAGCAGGGAAAATCATACAATGCTTTGATTCATGATTATAAATGGTCGAAAGTGTATTCAAATACATAAAAGTACAAAAGGACAATATAGTCTGGTAAAAAATATGAATTTGCGTTGCTATTTTCTTTTTTTTAAAGATTTTCAATAGGCAATTCCACATAAGGAATATTCCTGTTTTAGATGGGGCTTACCAAACAAATAAAATGGACAAACAGAACACTAAGATTCAGAACAAAAATTTGTGGATAACAACAATTTGTCCCATTTGAAATCACAACACACAGTGGAATGCAAAGAGGCGAGGTAATTGCCATTCAATAGTTTTATTAATTTGATTTGTTTCTGTATGTAGGTTAGGTCAAATAGACAACGAAGTGATAATTAATCCTACCCGAAAAGACTTGGAGAATTCAACCCTGAATCTAGTAGTAACTGCTGCTATGGGGAAACTCATTGTAATGCTAGAAGGTCACGCACAGGACATACTACAACAAGATCTTCTGAAAGCCATCAAATTAGGTATGAATGTAAGTTTTCTCTATGATTAGTTCTATTTGAAAAGGTTTTATTGACTACTGCTTTACATTAATGGAAACTATTTATTCCAGGCGCAAAAGAGGCTCAGCTCATTGTTCGTGGTATTGAGAAACTTGCCAAGGACCATGGTAGAAAGAAACGTGAATATATATTGCCCCAGACACCTCCACAAACTGTTATTGATTCCATCCACACGATGTCTACCATGAAAATCAGAGAAATTCTTAGGTAAATATGTAATCCTACTATTATAAATAGGAGTTTGTTTGTTATTCTGTAACCTTTCTTTCGTTGTTCTAGTATCATCAGCGAATAATCTCACATATTTTTTTTTAAATTAAATAACTATTAACAACTTTCGCAGTACAGTGATTAATAATTTTCGCGCTCAGTTGTCACCTATAGATAAAATAATCAAGAGGAAGGTCTATATGTGTAATACATGCTATAGTAGAACAAATCCTAGAATTTTCAAAGAATCCGTATCCGGGTTGGTCGAGCTCTACTATAACTTTAGAAATTGTAGGCTGCTTTGTCGCTCATGTCGTCATTCCCTTTTATTCATCTTTTATTTAAGTATATGACAGATAAAAGAAGAAAAAAATATACTTAGTACATAAGCCAATAAAGAAGGTCCACTAAGTTAATTCAACATGACGTCACAACTGTGTATTTATAGCTTTATTCTGGCCTTGTTTGATACGAGTCTACTTACGTTTGAGTTATTTGTTATAAACTATCTATCATCTACATCTTATCAAAAAGACATCCATGGCTGAAAATAGTGTGGCGACTTCCACATACAGCGCAACAGGAACACACTACAGCGCCATCTACCGAAGATACTTCGAACTACGGAGTAACGAAGGAAACTAAGAAACTACCACTCCTAAATCGCGCAATAGAAGTTCTCGCGCCGATTAGTATATATACAACATCCTAACGTCAACCGATGGGCAGTAGCCTGCCAGGCATGATCACCTCGCCTGGTCGGAGGATCCTCCCTTTGTGTTGGAGGGACATGGCACCCGTTCCTCCACAGTTATGACCCCGACGTTATGGTGACGCGGTGATACTGCTGCTGGTTGATCTGCTCCTACGAAGGCTGCTTCCAATCACGTTGCACAATAGGTCTTACCACCACAAAAATATCCATACTTTTATGACTTCAAAAATAACTCTGTTTGCAACGCTTTCACTTGAAGAAGGATATAGACTACTCTTTTCAGCGATAACCGCATGGAGACGCTGGCAAAAGCAAGTCTAGCCATACATTGTGTTATGTAATGTGTATGGAATTGTAATTGGAGTTTTGTTCATTGTAAACGATACAAAGTTATTGGCAGTTACAAAAGGTATAACTTATTGACAACACAGTATTGAGAGAGCCTGCATATAATCTCTTGAAGTAGTATACAATCTTGGATGTTCGTGAAGGTCTTATACAATTTCATATCGTCTGCGCACATAAGGAATTTAGAATTAGCTATACGACTTTTAACATTATTTGTGAACAAAAAAAGCAACGGACCTAGTATTGAACCCTGGGGCACACTTGGGACTCAACGACTATGTAATCGGAATCATGGCCTTTTGAGTATTATTTTCTTTTTTTTGGCCTGCCAACCCTCTAGCAACCACATTATCAAAAGCCAGCCGAAAATCCATGTTCCTTTGTTTAATACATTAGCATGAGCCATAAACAAGATCTTTCTTTAAACTATGGGTTTTTCATTTTGTTTTATAATGCAAAAATATCTCTTTTTTTTATTCTTCTTGTAGTGATGCTTCTCATGATAAAATGTCACGGGATAACGCCATTTCGGAACTGCGTCAAACTGTTCTAAACCAACTGCGGGACGAGTCGACTCAAGCTATTGACCTACAAGAATGCTTCAACACAAATCTAAAGCAGATATTTCGGGATATGATATTTGAAACTGATACCCGGTGTGATGGAAGACATTTGGATGACCTGAGGAACATTAGTTGCGAGGTTTGTTTTGCTTTTGTAGTTGTGTGTTATATTAGACAATTTCATTTCAAAAATTTAGGTGTAACGGTGGGAGAACCACGCTTCGGCATGCATGGGCCGGGTCGACCGATATCACGACCTCACAGAAAACCGGTGTGAAATAGTGCCTGCACTGTGTTTCACTGAGTGAATGAGGATACCAGAAGCCCATAATCCAACCCTTCCCTCCATCCCCCTCCCCATCCCCGAAGGCCCACAACGCACTTGTGACGCCCCTAGTGTTGCGGGTGTCCATGGGCGGCGGTAATCGCTTACCATCAGGCGATACGTCTGCTCGTTTGCCCCCTAATCCATAATAAAAACCTACAAATGGTCTGGTGATGGTCGCTTCACTTAGAGATTGTATAGTATAGATTCTAGACCGATTGAGTGTAATTTTTAAACGCAAATTATTGTGCAAATTGCTTTTGGTCAGATAATCATGGTGTGACTTAATCTTCCTAGTCCTTATACCAATCATACCCACCCTACCAATAATATTTGGATTGCGCCTTCGGCTACCACAATATTATTGGAATTTGATTTTACCTCAATATCAGTTGTTCCAAGGAACAACTGGCAAGGGACCTCCGCAGCCCTGAGGACTAACTGAATTCGAAGGTTGCCATAGACGAAAGTCTTTAATCAGTGCGTCCTACCCGTGACATACGAAGCCGAAACGTGAACACTGACGGCACAACTGGTTCACAAGTTCAAAGTCGCTCAGCGTACTATGGAGGAGGCTATACTCGGCGTTTCTCTGATGGATTGCTACAGGAATAAGGTGATCCGGCAGAGAACTAAGGTCATTGACATAGCCCAAAAGGATTAGTAAGCTGAAGTGGCAGTGGGTTAGCCATATTAGGCGCAGAACTGATTACCGTTGGGGTAAACGACTTCTTGAGTGGAGACCGCGTAGTGTGAGACGTCCACAGGCCAGGTGGAGTGATGATCTGCCCAAAACGGCTGGCAGGAGCTGGATGCGAGAAGCTGAAAATCGAACCAAGTGGCGTGAAATTAGAGAGGCGTATGTCCAGCAGTGGACTGCGATAGGCTGATGATGACGATAGACGTTTATGAGATTCGGTACCAACGGCTTAATGCTCTCTAAGGGAACGGGTGTAACAAACAATCTCCATATTCCAGGTTGCTATTAAAATATTATTTTTCATTTAACCCGAGATTCAAATCCGAAACCTCGTGATTATAAATGTATAAATAACCCTTCTTTTTCCTCCCATAGGTGTCCCTATACCCACCGCTACACGGTAGCGCGTTGTTCCAGCGCGGACAGACCCAGGTGCTGTGCACTGTCGCCTTCGATTCACCCGACAGTGCACTCAAGATGGACACCCTTACTATGCTCACGAGGTAATTTTAGCCACATATGATAACTTTAGTACCTAGATGACCGAATTTTGCTCGGTATCTTTTTTAGGATAATTTTCTAAAAACGCCCGAAAATGCCCCTATTCTAAATTACATGCAGCACATTTGCTAAAAGTGAATGCACTGATTGCAGATACAAAAAAAAATAGTAGGCTAAAACCTTTCTAAAGAAAGGTCAATGTCAATATACGTTGTTGATGGTAAATAACATTCTAACTCAAGCTGTACTAAATGGTGGAGTGATAAAGTGAAAAGTAGAGTGTTATTTAATTTTGTTAATAAAGCTTGCTCTACCTAATTTAATTACGAAAATGGGGGTAGAAAATATTTTTCCGAAAATCATAATGTTTAGAGTACTAAGTTGTGTTACAGTGGTATAAAGGAGAAGAGTTTCTTCCTGCACTACGAGTTCCCCGCGTACGCGACGGGCGAGGTGGGCCGCGGCGGGGGCGGGGCGGGGCGGCGCGAGGCGGGCCACGGCGCGCTGGCCGAGCGCGGGCTGCTGCCCGTCGTGCCGCAGCAGCCCTACGCCGTCAGGCTCACCGCCGAGGTGCTCGAGTCCAACGGTACGGGAACCATCATTCATATACTCACTGTCAACTCTGCTTTAAGCAATAAGGCCGCCATTTGTACACTCCGTTTCACATTTTATTTACTCTCTTCTAAGTCTAATATTATAGTGTGAAAAGTTTTTAGTATCTATCTATCTGTCTGAAATTATCAGATTAATTTGCTAGTTTCTTGTTTAAATCTTGTGGTTTTGCTGCTGAGATAGAATAGTTAACATCCCGCTTAGACTAACAGCAGTCAAGCTTTATTGAAAAGACGTTAACGAAATCACAGATATATCTCAAACACTGACGTCTGTCCAAACTAAGCAGAAACAATCCTCAGAAACATTGAACGTGGAACAATCTTCCAGATAATATAATATATACTCAAAATGTAAACCAATTAAAATAATTAATCTACACATATTTACTTAAATTCAACGGAGGACAACTGATTGGAGCCTCGAAGGGTACAAAGAAACCTCCTAGGCTGCCAATACCGCCCGTTTGTAAGAATCAACAAATCTCTATGCAAAATTTCATTGAAATCGATGCAGCGGTTTAACCGTGAAACCGTAAGAGACAGCTAACACACAACGCCATCTGGCTTCGAACTAAGCAAAGATTATCTTACCGTGGGAGAGCCACGCTTCGGCATGAATGGGCTGGCTCGACCGGAGTGATACCACGGCCTCATAGAAAACCGGTGTGAAACAGCGCTTACGCTGTGTTTCATCGAGTGAGTGAGGATACCGGAGGCCCATACCCCAATCCAACGCCTCCTATCCCCCTCACCATCCCCCTTCCCCCCAGGCCGCCATAGTGTGGGTCACCATGCTGCATTGTTCTTTTTCGCATTGAGGATGGTGACCACCACTCTTGGATTCTGCTCATGCTTTCCATCAGGCAGGGCAGAGTCATATTGGCAGGTTAAATATAAAAAAAAANTAAAAAAAAAAAAAAAAAAATTAAGCTCATAGAATACTTACACTTTTTGTTGTAATCAATATATAAAAAACAGCCAAACTCCGAAATAAATATTTGCAGATCAAACAGTCCGGCCCGAAATTCGAAACAGAGACCTCAAGTAGCAATCATAGACTATTTTTATGTAATGTATTGTTGTAGGTTCAAGTTCAATGGCCTCAGTGTGCGGAGGTTCCCTGGCGTTACTGGATGCGGGAGTACCCCTGGCCAGTCCCGCTGCGGGAGTGGCCATAGGGCTCGTGTCCAGGTACAACGCCACCGGCCAGATGGAGGACTACAGGATACTCACTGATTTGTTAGTGAGTCCTATACTTATGTTTTACCACCTCACCAGACGTACTTCGTACCGCTATCGAGGATATTGTTACGAAGAAAGATCATTCCAGATCAATACTCGACATGGCTAAACATCGCGAAAGTTCTCGTTGATTTCTTGAGGCGCAGAACAATGAACCTTACATTGATATACTTAGCGTCGAATATAGACTGATTGTCCTGCGAAACTAATCCATGGCACCCATACGTAACAATATTCTGTTGACTTAAAATTTTTTTTATAAAAAAAATTTCCTAACAATAACACACACAAAAAAAAGGTTTATCCAATTTAGTACGGTCGATCAAAAGTTATGAGCGTACATGCATTTCAATGATTCATTTATATTAAAGATTGATTATAAATCACTAATTAAACAACTTAAAAGTTGAATTCTAGAACTCAGTAGAACATTATTTTATATTACTCTATTACGGAATGCAAATTTTATATTATTAACCCTTTCTAAAACTTTGATTGCAATTTGCAGGGTATCGAAGACTACATGGGCGATATGGACTTCAAGATAGCTGGAACGAAGAAAGGGATAACGGCCCTTCAAGCTGACGTCAAAATACCTGGTCTACCTCTCAAGGTGGTGATGGAGTCTATCCAGAAAGCCTGCGACGCCAAGAGCAAAATCATTGATATTATGAATCAGTGTATTGATAAGCCAAGGTAAGTATTTTTACCCGACCACGGTAAAGCTACACAAAGAATATACTTAGAATAATAATTTGTGGATCACACAAAGGGTTGTCCTAAATGGGGTTTGAACTGTGATGATCCTACATCGCGCAATAGAAGTTCTTAACATATATAATTATTAACATATATACAACGTCCCTACATCAACCGTTGGGCAGTGGCCCGCCAGGCATGATCACCTCGCCTGGTCGGAGGATCCTCCCTTTGTGTTGGAGGGACATGACACCCGTTCCTCCACCGTGGTGGCGCTGTTAAATATTTTATGATGTTGCGCTGTACGTGGAAGTCGCCACAGAACCCACAACGCTTGGCGCACAAACCGAAGTGTGTGCGCGCTGTGGTTCACCGAGTGAGTGATACCTGAGGCCATACCCCAACCCCTCCCCCATCCCCCAAAGGTCGGCAACGCACTTCTGAAGTTTTTTCTGTGTCAAATGCAATGTACTCTTAATGTTAAATACCACTGACAATTTTACTATAATAATAAATTTTTTGTCCATTGGTTTCCAGACAGAGTCTAAAAGAGAATATGCCTGTTATTGAGGAGATGGAAGTAGAGGCTCACAAGAGGTCCAAGCTGCTTGGTGTCGGGGGTTTCAACCTTAAGAAGTTGTATGTCGATACTGGAGTGCAGGTATTTTTCTTTAAGATTTCACTGTAGCGCTTTATCTACAAGTAGTTTTAGCGAAATAAAAATAATACGTGTCACACACCGCCCTCTGATCCCTAATCAGGGATTTCCGCGCTATGTTTACCATACAGCTGACTGATATACCAATTTTAGTATTGAAGGCCAAGGCAACAACATTAGGTTCGGCAAAATTAATAGGGCGAAGGACCTAAGGTCGGGTTAAGCCTAGGTCGAATTTCTCATTATTTTTTTAAAGAGAATTTCTACGTTATGATGAGATACAGCCTGTGTTGCGGGGGCTTTACAAATATACATGAAACGGATGTAAAGAACACCTAAACTTGAAATACAATTTGTGGATCACACGAATGTGGTGCCATGGTGGAATTAGAACCCACGACTTAAACCACTAGACCAACCGTGCAGTCAAATATGTCTTGCCTTTAATTGACGAAGCCACCAGGATAGGAATAAATCATTACATATTATGTTTCGAAGAATTAGAGAAATAAGCCTTGTGAACTTTAAAAATAGACTTTATTATAATCATTCTTAAAACCACAGAATAACTCGGAAAAATAGTTCTTAATTATTTCCTAAGTCGCTGGGTTAATCACGGATGTCACTCAGATATTTTTCGCACTTGTAACTCTCATAGAAATGAACTGTGGTCCTCGAGACGCCTTTTTATATTAGAGGTCACTATTACTAGTACGTTCTGGAAAATTCAACGACTTCTGAAATGATCGCTTCATAGAACTGCGCCATAATCAATCTATAAGCTACGTTATGTACATTAGTGTAAGGTTCATTGTTCTGTGCACACAGTGCGTTATTATTACAATTTTCCAGAACTTTCACCGATAAACCGAATGTTCGTTTTCTAGAAGCTATTTGTATGGTTCCAGGTAACTCCCATAGATGAAACGAAGTATAGCGTGTTCGCGCCATCGCAAGCCGCCATGGACGAGGCTCGTGCTCGCATTTCCACGTGGCTCAGTGCTGAACGGACTCCTGAACTTGAGTTCGGAGCTATCTACAAGGCCAAGGTCGTGGAGGTCAAGGACATCGGTGTACTCGTCACACTGTACTCGGGCATGGCGCCAGCATTGGTACATAATACACAGTTGGACCACAGGAAGGTAAGATTTCGTAAAGGTATCAAGTGATTTTTAAAGTGAAAACTTCTAAAGCCGTGTTGAAAGGGGTAGGGGAAAATCTTATGGATTCGCGTCACCAACATACTAACGTTTGATGTTGATAATTTTAATTTAAACATTATGAAATTTCTAATTTAACACATTGATTTTAGAAATAACATTCCAAGTACTACATTTTCACTTCTATCCGCAGTCATCAGCAGTCATAAGGACTGCCAATTTTTTTTTGCTATCACGTTGGTGGCAAATAAACTTACGAATATACTTTGCATTTACAACTCTATAGCAAGTAGCGAATACAGCCTATGTATATACATAGGCTGTATTCATCTTTAAATAATGCTCTATTGATTTCGAAAATAATGACTTAATCAGCATTTTTATTTTAATTAGTTGAAAAAAAACGTTTGTTTTATTTAAAACTATGCTCATAAGGAAAGTGGAGCGAAAACATTAAAGGTCATTGTGAAAAATTAAATAATAATATTATTTCGAACATCTGACACACAACGCCATCTAGTTCCAAACTAAGCAAAGCTTGTGCTGTGGGACCTAGAAAACTGATATTAATACAAAATATCATATAGTTTTTTTTTGCAAACACGTACATAGTATAGAAAACAGACGAACTCTGAAACAATTAGTTACATCACACTTTGATCCGACGCAGAAATCGAACTCGAAACCTCAAGCACAACAGTCGCATACGCTTCCACTGCGTCACCAAGGCAGTCAAATCTACTAAGTACAGTTCGATCATACTTACGATTGTTTACTGAAACAATCGATGAAATTGAAACACTTCTTGAAACTGAAACACTTCCTCAGAGTGTCATCTCTGAGGAAGTACCTTGAATTGAACTCCCAATTTATTTATTTTTTTTATTTTTTTTTATATATATTTAAGCTGCCAAAATGACTCTGCCCTGCCTGATGGAAAGCATGAGCAGAATCCAAGAGTGGTGGTCACCATCCTCAATGCGAAAAAAAACAATGCAGCGTGGTGACCCACACTATGGCGGCCTGGGGGGAAGAGGGATGGTGAGGGGGATAGGGGGCGTTGGATTGGGGTATGGGCCTCCGGTATCCTCACTCACTCGATGAAACACAGCGTAAGCGCTGTTTCACACCGGTTTTCTGTAAGGCCGTGGTATCACTCCGGTCGAGCCGGCCCATTCATGCCGAAGCGTGGCTCTCCCACGGTTTATAACTAATAAACTATCTTTATTCCAGATATCCCACCCCTCAGCGTTGGGCTTAGACGTGGGCTCCGAGATACAAGTGAAGTACTTCGGGCGCGACCCCGTGTCAGGTCAGGCGCGCCTCTCGCGGAAGGTCCTCACGTCTCCTCCGCCCGGCGTCGTTCGGAAACTCGACAAGAGCTAGTTTAACTGTGATTTATTAGACTGTTATGTATGTCTGGGGGCCTAGTGTGAGTCTATTCCACTTTAGCTATTACCAGTGGCCCCGCCCCCGTAATAAAGTTCTATTGGTAAAAGAATTTTCAAAATTGATTCCTTAGGTCCAGAGATTACTACCTACAACCTCATAAACTTTAGCGCCTTATTATATAACCGATGCATAGCATTCAGCGTTGTTATTGGCTCGCACTAGAGTCGCTGACACTTGGTTATACACGGATTTTAATATTGATAATACAAAAATTTTGTCACTAATTATTCGAAATTTGTCATCAAACAGGATTGGTCGGGCACTGGTCCAATATGGCATACCCGGGCGGCATAAACCTGTCGGCCACCGGCATAATGGTTAAAGGAGACCTTACAAGGGTTTATGAGTAAATAGTCTGAGGGTATTCTCTTCAGTTTGGCCACGTTTATATTTAGCCTAGTGAAGGTCTGTTTTCTTATATATTTATTAATTAGTAGAAATAATCGTCAAAACCCACGACGGTGGACAAGTGACTGACCAGTGTCAGTAATACACCGTACTAAAGTATTCTCCAATCAGAATACCGCACGCGGTCACCGTGGCAATCAAGTTGATCCTTCTTATTTTATCAATCCGAAAGTTAAGCCATGGATGTTGGTTACTATTTCACGTAAAAACTACCGGACGGATTTATATAAAACTTTACAGGAAAATAGCTCATACATTGAAATAACACGTAGACTACTTTTTAACGAAGATATCTGACGTACACACTGGCGGGGCCGCGGCCAAAAGCTAGTACGTAAACTCACATTAGGCCATACAAGTATTTACTTGCTGTTCGGTGTTGAGTATAGAGCAACACGATCCACCGAACGGAGGGGAGAAGCCACAGCGACTTTTCTGATACAAAAAACAGCAATATGTATTTACAAAAAAAAGTATATATGTTTTAATATCAGTTGTCTAGTACCCATAGCACAAGCTCTGCTTAGTTTGGGACTAGATGGCGATGTGTGTTAAAATGTCCGGAAATATTTATTTATTTATTTATTGCGGGGGACATCTTCACACATACATTTTAAACTCACATACAATAACTTTCACTGTGTACTCATCCAAAATAAGAAAAACAAAACATTATCATACACATATAAATACACTTTGTATCACAACAGTGTAATGCGTAGGCCCATTTGTGCTTATACTTGATAGCGGGGACGTCTGCCTGTGGCTTCTCTATACCGTGTTGCTCTATGGCGTGGAGTCGTGATTGAAGGCATGATGCAAACTGGAAATTGAGCCTTATACCCTGTTATACAGGGTACAGAATAGAAATGTTTTTATTTGATTTGTTATGAGCAAATATTATACAAAATTAACACTGTTTTCATAGTTTACGTTTTTTCTGTTAGAAATTTGATTGATTGACCTTTGATTTTATGATACTAGTATTAAATACTATTCGAAACATTGTTCTAGTAAATAGAATATATATTTATAGTGTTTTGCATATCCTCTTTTACATATTCGTCTGTTAATTAGTTTATAATTTTAATGTTTAATTCTCTGTATGGTTGACACAATTTATATACTAGATACTTTAAATTATGTGTTAGATAAGCTATCCGAAACTTATCTGCAACCGGTGAATGGGGGCCTGAGGGCCAGTTTCACGAATCCCTAATAAAGTTTAAGATAGTTATATGATATTAATCATCTGACATAAATGTCTGTATCCAAAACTTGTGAAATCGAAATGTATAGTTATTTTACAAATAAGTTTACAGTAATCTATCAGAGACTTACAGTAAGTATTTAAATTGGCCTTAAAAATTTAAAATTTAGTTAGGCTGTATTCAAAATTAACAAGTTTTATAATGTACAGCAATTTTTATGTGCCTTTTCAACTACTAAAGACGGGAAACTATGTCTAAGGTAGAAGAAATTTCAAATTACTTATAAAATGTATGTAGGTATTATTTTCTTTGTCTTTACATTGTCGACTGCCAAAATTTGTAAATAAATAGCAATAATGATTATAAATTGGTTTTTTTTTGGATTTTTATGTCCAGATCTTTTTCTTTCTAAAATTATAGATTTCTTAATAATATTTACACCCTAATTTCAAAGAGAATAAGATCTCTGAAATACTACATTATTCTTTTGATGTCAAAAAGTAATATTCAAGAGTTATAACTGTATTAGTTTCGCCACAATGATGGCGTGGAGGTTTCAACGGTCGCCAACTGCTACTGCACTGTTTGGTGTTCAAACCCCACATGGTACAACACTCTGAGTCTGGGTGTTCTTTCGGTTTCATGTACGTTTGTAAAGTACCAGCCGCAATGGATTTAAACAAATATATAGGTATTCAACTCTTGTTGGAGTAGTCTAGAAGGGTAAATATAGTTTTATTGCGACATCACACTGTTAGAGAAATAAAACAAGTATGCTTTCTTTATTTGTATATTGAAAGTAATAATCTGTACATTCTATGAAAATATTGTATCACAAAAGGACGTTTTATCGAAGGCACTACATTGCTCCAGGCCAGGGCCACAATATACAAGTATAAATATCTTTACACAACGCGGCAACGGCCCAACAATCGCACTTACATACTACAACAAAGTGATTGTCAAAAAATAAAGAAATAACAATACTTCTAAACGATTAAATACGTAAAAATATCGATACAAAAACGTAAACAATTAACATCTCAAGTTGTCACATTTTAATACTTGCAGTCTTTGATTTCGTTGTGACTACAGCATTAAATTAACATTAAATAATTAATTACAATTATTTCAAACTATTTACAAAATATTCGATGAAAAATATAAATATTGATAATTCGATTAGGAATGCCCTGCGCAGGGCGAAATAACTAGAGATACCTTACACCGTGCTAGATAAGGGTGGCAACAGTTTAGGATACAGGCTGCGCTTCATTTGTGCGAACATTGTCACTAAACGAGATGATTTTATAAGCCAAATAAGGATTGGAAAGGGCATGTGAATCTAACAAATAAATCACAACTGTGTAAATATATTCATAAACTAGTTGACTGTGGCGCATACCCTTTCCAAACAACCCATAAAATCATCACGGCGACTTAATTATACAAGGGGTTAGTATTAAATACGTCTAACATACACACTCTACAAAAATATTATTATTTAAATGTTCGCGTAAATGAAACACGGCCTTTCATAGAACCGTCAAGTGACGAATATATTGTATGACGATTTTATTTACTGTTAGTGGAAAATCAAATTACTCATTACACTTCGTTTGAGATCAATCTGACTAATAAGTGTTGCCACCGAAAGGCGAGTGCGTACAAGCCACAATAGACCAAACAACTTAAAAATAACGGCCTTCATTATTATGCAAAAAAAAATACCAAGTACATACATATTTTTAAAATGGCAATATCAAGACTTGGCGCGTTTCAGGTACGCGTTCGTATCTTGCGTAGATTTTATTTTGTTTTGTTGACTGGCAAGGTTGTAAACTAAATTAATATAAAATTTAATCTATCCACTGTATTTAGTGCATTAAAGCTTATAGAAATTATGTGGTATCAGTTAAAGGCGTTAGACGCAAACTATAAACATTATATAACACTTATCTTAATTTGTTTTTTTTTTTTAATATGCTGCATCTTAAAACATTTTTGTATTGAGTCCATCACTGCTCACAGCGTCCATTAAAGAAAAAAGAAAGCTATAAACAGCTTGCCAGTCAGCATATAATTTTTACCAAATTCCTCTCTTAGAAACTAAAAATTGGCGAATTATCGGCAAAAATTAATGATCAATATAAAATTATGGAACACAAATTTGAAGTTTAAATTTTTAAAGTTGTCATTTCTATTGACAAAAAAAATACCCAAAGAGCTTAGATTAAAAAATGAATTGGGATCTCATTTAACCTTTAAAAAGCATTTCAAACTTTTACATTGATCGTTAACTATTACTGTCTAGAGAGGCAAACAATTTTATTCAATGGCAAGATTAAAACTAATTGACATTAGTAAGAGGTGCTACGACATCTCTGCCACAAAATAGTCAATTTTAAATTACTAAACACAGTCATTTGTAAGCTTGTGACAAAAATGTCGCGGTACCCTCGATAAGCCTCGTTTTGCCACAAAAATCTTCGTTTGTCATTATCGAAATGCATATTGCAGTGGATGAGTATTTTTATGTAGGTAAATATTCGTGATTCGTTTATAAACTAACTTTATAAACATCTGTCGGATGACGATCGAAGAAACCTAACCACGATATGAAATATCAAAATCATTCATTAAATAATACTAGATATTAATCAGAATGAGGGGATGTTTTCTAAATACATATCTGGCTAAAATATTGTTTCGTAAACATTGTAATCATTTCAAGGCACTTGACGTGAAGGCACAACTCGATTCTTTATAAAATATTAGAGTTGAGGAACCTTTAGTTTTTAATATTCAACTATCAATAACGTTAATCAGTTTTTTTACTGAAAACCTGACGAAATAAGAATGGCGCCATTTGCATTAAGCAATACGCAAAACAGCTAACGCCATCTAGTTTTTAACATTCAAAAACTCTAACTTTTTAGATTGTTAAAAAGTCGACATTGAAAACGGGATCAAGAGCCGCAGTTCTAAGACTCTATATCATTCAAAAGAAATTAAGGTTGGACGAAGAAAATTGCCTACAAAATATGCAAGGTACTTTGAAACTAACTTGAATTACCTTAAAGTTCATTTTCAATAAAAAACTGATTCTCACTATTCAATAGTCGTGATGGTTTTCTTTGCTGGTATGCTCACTCATTGACTGAGGCCAAATATCTTGAGTGCATTGAATGCGGTGGCGAGGGCGACGTCCTCGGGGCTCTGCCCAAGGAACCCGGCGATCAGTTCCACGATGGCAGGTAGCGCGCACGGCTCATTGCGTTGAAACGTGCAGTAGCGATTCACGAAGTTCATGGATCTGGAGATAATTGATTAAAATGATTATCTCTTAAATGTAGTTAGTGGGTTAGTTACTCTTATACATACTCGAA
The DNA here is from genome assembly GCA_003709505.1 of Hyphantria cunea. NCBI lineage: Eukaryota > Metazoa > Arthropoda > Insecta > Lepidoptera > Erebidae > Hyphantria > Hyphantria cunea. Next base: position 1,323,527 of record PKRV01001119.1, read on the forward strand.
AACGGCTAAATTGATTTAGCTTTTGGAGGAAAATTTGAAACTCCCTTTGCCAACACGTCTGGCCCGCTTGGTATAGCAAGCCAAAACCTCCTTTCAGAGACATTTTGACACCACACATCGTGTGTCCGTGTTACCGTGAGAGAGCCACGTTTCGGTATGCCCCGGCTCGACCGGAATGATACCACGGCCTCACAGAAAAACGGGTTGAAACAGCGCCTGCGCTGTGTTTCACTGAGTGAGCGAGGATACTGGAGGCCCTTAACCCAAGTTCGGTCTGCGGCGCTGTACGGCGCACCGGTGTGGGTATCGGCTCTGACTGCCCAGAATAAGGCAGTCGAAGCCATACGCAGATACCACACGGTGTCGACGGAGGCAGCGTGCGCTTTGGCTGGAACGCTCCCGTGGGATTTGGAGGCGGAAGTGCTCGCCGAAGTTTATCGACGGGTGGCTGAATTCCGGGCGGGGAGTGGCATTCGCCCGAAGAGGTACGCGAGTAGCGTGAAGCCGCCCGTAGAGCCACGATGGTTCGGTAATCGTCGCGGCTGGAGGCTCCACGTGCTGGCTTCGCCACCGTGGAGGCGCTCCAGCCGGTCATCCTCGAGTGGGCAGTGCGGCAGCACGGGACCCTTTCCTTCCGACTGACGCAGGTGCTTTCCGGGCACGGTTGTCCGCTGGGCGCCGCAGCGTCAGGCCCTCACAATAGTCATCGGAGGAGATCTCTCTCTCTCTCGCTACCGGCCGTCGTTCGCTTCATGGCCGGTTTCGAGAGCAAACAGTTTTACCGCGGTCGCGACCTTCTGCGAGGAAGTCATCCCACAGAAGGAGGCGGCGGAGAAGGCCCGGGAGGACGATCGGGGGGGCGACGTCACGCGTGTGCCGTTTGTTGCCAGATGTTTGTTTCCTCGAAAGACGGTCCCTATTGCATCTCATCCACATTTTTTATAATTGTTATCATTAATTTCATCACGAAAAATACCTGAAGACTCGAGTTTAAGCACTGTCATTGACAGAAATAACCGATTAACTGGTTGGCCAACTCATCAAAAGAAGAAGATATTACATTTCAAGTTCAGTAAAATATGGTCAAAACCTGACTACTAGGAGATGTCAATTATAATGAATTTACAAAGGCGGATATAAGTTAAAGGAAGTGAAAAATTCTTCCTATAAGCCATTTCATAAAAAGTATATAAAAAAATCTACGAAACAAAGCACAGCTGGCAGAAGTCGTATTTAATTTTGGCATTTCAAGGTCAAACAAGTTTATTCATATAGGTCGCACTGAAATACAAAATCTATTTTAAGCGCCTTGGAACTCTATTAAAACACGCGCCGAGTTGAATAATAGTAATACACATTATGCATTTACTAACTACTTTCACAAATAGGGACTATCTTATAACTTTTAAACAAAAAAAAAAACTAAATTACTGAAAAAAAACAGACTGCGTATATATATATTTTTTATGTGCCCAGTAAGTATCACTCTCAGGACTAAGATGAATCTATTGACACCATTCACATAAAAATACGATAAGCCGTTTAGGCTCTAGGGCGTGCTAAAGAAATATACATACACTCGTAAAATATAACCGTCCTTCGTTCGTTTCATTATTTAAAATTCCTGTGTCTTGAAACAAACACTTGAGATTTGAAAACACAACACTTGGCGCATTAGAGAGTTGCGGGGCGACCGCTTAAACTAATATGTCAACCGTGCCAATATATACAAGTACTTAAACATCCATCCATACAAAATTTAGATGGACGAAAACGCAAAAAATCTAGCGACAACTGATTATGGTCCTCGTGGCATGGCTGTAATTAGTATCACATTAGGCAGCGGAAAACGTTTCTCAGAATTACTCATCTTTTATTGCTGAGAAATATTTGAGATTAGGAGTTTATCTTGACAACACATGGGTGGCTCTCTTAGTTCTATCTTATCAGATATGTCCTCATAAAACAAAAATAAATCAGCCGTTTTAAAAGACTTGAAATGTGTATAGACAGATAATAATAATATTTTGGACATCTAACACACAACGCCATCTAGCCCCAAGCTAAGCAGAGATAGTGTTATGGGTACTAGACGACTTATATAAATACATATATACTTTTTTATATTTACATACATATTTTATACGTAGGAAACGCCCAAACTCCGAAACGAATATTTGCAGATCATGCAAATATTTGGTCCGACCCAGGAAGGAATAGGATACAACTGCGCCAACAAGGCAAAGCTGATATTGCATGTTTGATAAACATCATGCAAATAGTTTAACAAACAAAACACAACCATATTTGTGGAGAAATTTATGTATAAATCATTCATTTGTAAAGATTAACCTAAAAACTGAAGTAAAATTAGAATTTTCTTACCAAAATAAGTAATTACATTTTAAAATGGTAGAACAAATTTAGAGTTTAATAAAAATGAACGACGCAATTTGATAATTGAAAAGAATGTACGATATGACCATGTACTTTTTAATGTTTTATTTTATATTTTGATATACAAATATGCAGAGTTACATCCGCTTTTAATTTTAATACTACCTACCTACTTATATTATAAACGCGAAAGTTTGTAAGTATGGATGGATGTTTGTTACTCTTTCACGTAAAAACTACCGAATGGGTTTTAATGAAACTTTACAGGAATAAAGCTTATATATCAGAATAACACATAGGCTACTATTTGCCGCGATAACCATCATATACGCGGGCGGAGCCGCGGACAACAGCTAGTAGTAAATATGAATGCGCGAACACATTGTCTACAGTTTCCTAAAAAGCAGGTCAGTTTTTACAGAGCCAGACGTTCTTAAAGACAAAGACAGTTCCTTCACTATAAAAAATGTATAATCGCTTGAATATCTATACACTCATTTCTGCGTTTTTTTAGAGTAAAGATGATTCTACTCTGCCTAATGGAAAGCATTAGCAGAATCCAAGAATGGTGGTCACCATCCTCATGGCGAATATCGACAGTGTAGCATGGTGACCCACTCTACAGCAGCCTACTAGGCTACTATGGCACTTCACGTTCCATTGCTCAGAAGGCAAGTCTGTGATTTTTTATGATTGCAGACTTCTAAAGACCTCGAGAATTATATAGTAATGATGTTCTTCTAGCCGATTAAGGCCACGGAGACCAGCTAACCACGCAGCAGATATTATAGTGCACAAGTGTGTGCCCTATAATATCTGCGCTATACACACAGGTGCACTCTCTGTTCATTCTCTCTCATAATCCGATGGTTGACGGTTAACCGAGATGATCGGGGAGAGATCAGGGGCAGGACCGACGAGGATTTATAGTAATTCATAATCATGCAGTTACCATTATTTTATTTATTTCACCGTTTCAACCTTCAAAATACTGAACGGGCGAACGATAAAATAAAATGGCGATGACGGAGATCAACCACTCACCTCTCAGTTAAAGAATCCTTGACATGTAGGGGCAGCTTCGAGGCTCTCATATTCGGGTACATGAACGGCGAATCAGTCTCTACCAGCAACTTATCCAAAGGCAATAGTCTTTCCGACAGTAATCTCCGGATTCCACCATCGGACTTGTCTTTACATATATACCCCGTTATGCCTAAATAAAATCCTTTCTCGATATACTTAAGACCCTGTTCTACGGAACCCGTGAAGGAGTGTATCACTACTGCTGGCAAACGGTTGCTGAATTCGTCAAGAATTTTAATCAGGTCATCCTGAGCTTCTTTTTCGTGGACGAATAGAGGTTTCCGAAGTTCGCATGCCATTTCAACCTGTAAAGAAGATGTGTACATTTAATTGCTAAATGTAAGTAGCAATAATAATTACTAGTAACATTGCCCGCAATTTAGTTGAAAATTCATAAGTTGATAGACCCATACGTTGTTAAATAATTGGACTAGAACACATATTATATGCGAAAAATACACATATATATATACACAAATATCAACAACATATATAACAGTAAATTTCAAACCTATTTTTGAAGAATTATTTGTCTCCTTTATTCTTATAATGAAATAGCCTAGAATAATCTCATATTATCACACCCCAACCTAACCTGACCGAGTAAAAGTAGACAGACACGAGGGAATACTTTGTTAACTACTTGAGCATACAAGAAACATTACAAGAACAGTATCTAAAAATGGATAATAGAAAAAGGAAGATTCATAGATGTATCTCATTAGAATTACATTTCCTTTATAGAAGCTTCACTCAGTGATGTAGAAAAATCAGGGATGTGGCTGTGGCGACTTCCACATACAGCGCAACAACATAAAATTATATGACACGCCATCTACCGAAGAAAAATCGAACCACGGAGCGACGAAGAAAAACTAAGAAACTACCAATCCTAAATCGCGCAATAGAAGTTCTCGCGCCGATTAACATATACACAACTTCCCAACATTAACCGTTGGGCCGTGGCCCGTCAGGCATGATCACCTCGCCTGGTCGGAGGATCCTCCCTTTGTGTTGGAGGGACATGACACCCGTTCCTCCACAGTGGCAAATAACAATATTCTTGCACATTCTTAGGTCAGTGTGAAAGAATTTCCAGTTACTATAAACTAAATACAACATTGATCCAGATAAGCCGTAAACGCGAACAAGATCGGACAGGCGAGAGCGTCTGGAGCTGCTATAATTAGCCGCACATTCATTGCGTGTCCTTTGATCGCGTTAACACAGCCCGACCGTCAGACGTTTCCGTATAATTGTATATCGTTCGACTTTTTCAGACGAATGACGGTCAAAGTCATTGATAGTGCTGAAAAACTTGTAATATATAGTACTAACTTCTGCCTGTGGCTTTGTTGGATATTACATTTTGATATTTCCAGGATAAAAAGAAGTGCAGAGCTATACCACACTGTAATGTACAATTGCGCAAAAAATGGTGCGACGGTACATTTCATTGAGAAATGTACAATCATTTTGGCAAATTTGAGTTATGCTCATCCATTCAACTTTATCATGATTTTTACCATTTTATTTTGTTTATCATTTAAGGCATAATTTTAAGCACCCGGATGACCGTAATTTGTTTTTTTTCGGGTAATTTTTCTAGAAATGATCCCTAATTAGATCTATTTATCCCTCCGAATATCCCTGCTTACTAAATTTCATGTAAATCGTTGGAGCCGTTTTCGATATTCAGATTATATATATGTACAAGAAGTGTTCTTCTAAAGGTATTAGATAAATATTCTGACGCTCTCATTAGGATTTTTAAATCGATACTCTAATATTAGTGACTCTTAAATAGGTCCGAAAGCAAATCAAAATACTAAAAGCGTCTTAAGCTTGCGATAGAATTACATAGTATGCTAAAAGTGGAAGTTTTACATTGTCCATCGCCAATGACGTCTGATTTGAATTAGTTTCAACTATATATGTGAAGTAAATATAATTTAAAAAAGCGTATAGGCGTACCGAGAACTGCCATTTATTTTAAGACACCATTCGGCAGTATAAGTCAAGTAAATCTAGTTATATATAGTGGAGGAATTTCTTACCATGTGACCCTTCAACCACCGGGTAGGTCTTTTGTATTGTATTGTATTTATTCTTTATTGTACACATAGAAAATACAAGTATGAAAGAAATACAAGGAAGTGTCGTGTGCAAAAGGCGTGCTTAACCCAAAATTGAGATTTCTGCCAGCAAACCCTGAGTGAACAGAGGATAGAGGAGAAATGTAAGGGCATAGTCATGCGTACTTAAAAGAAACGATTATAATTAAAAATGAAAAAGTAATAACAGTGATAGTAGCAATAGTCTTTCAGAAAAGTCAGAGCCCATGGATATCTCTAATTCAAAGAATCCTAAGTGTTTAGAGTCCCTGCCACTAAAATCAGTAGTAGTGTGCTCCGGTTGTATATAGGTAATATAACCGGTCTGAAAACTTTTAATGCGTGATGCAGGATTTGTAATCACTCTGCAGTTCGGTGTGTCGCCGTTAGATGGCTTTGATGTATGTTTTTCATTGTATGTGTAAGAAGTCGGCGCACTATCATAAAATATATAAACAATGTATTCGTATGATTAATATATAGGCGTGTGTGTGTGCAACCTCTAATTTATATAACTGTTACACAACCTTGTTAACATAGAAGAAAATCGTTTCAATAGAGCATAATATTATTAAAGTTTAATGCAATCAATAGTTAAGAACAATTATGTCCATAGTGTGTTTTAAATCTTTGTTACAACAAACCTGTTTAAATGAATATATATGTTATTAGACGACCCGTGCCACTTCGTTGGGCGTTAACAGCCCGCTTTCCTTCGGCTTGATTTGCAAATACTATTTTTTTAATTGAAAATTTTTGTTCAATCACAATAAAATATGTATATGTATATCCTGTATCCTTTTTTTTTTGACGTGGTGGAATGCCTTTACGCACTTCGCTCCCCCCCCGCGGGGACAGGGGGTTCACTTCGTGTGGGACTCCTGACTGACTCGCCAGACTACCCACTAAACCACCACGGTGTGCCACTCTGCGCGTGAAACGGGAGAGATCCGGGAACCGCTTTCTTACGCCATCCGGACCCCTCCCAGCGCCTGCCCGCACTGAAGCGGGCTCCGTCGTCTGATGGTAACTCTCAATTGAGGCGACGTACGGCACACGCGTTACGTCGCCCCCCTCGCGGATGGCCTATGTAGCGGACGGGGGGGAAAACCCGTCCCACCCATCCGCGGCCTGTATCCTGTATCCTCACTTAAGCAATCCATGAGCATAAGCGCTGTTTCTCACCAACTTCGCACAACTATTACTTATTTGGTATGTCTAACTTTTAAATTCGGGGTAGAATTTCCAAAAATCGTTTCTTAGTGGGTCCTGACAGCATAAAAAGCTTAAGCTAATAATATTTCAAGCTTGTACCGCCGACGGTTTAGGCTCTGCCCCCCCTAGCCAAATTGTATTCTACAAAGATAAAGGTTATTACCGAAAACTAACAAATGTATTGGAATGACGTCTTTCGACTTGTGTCACGTGGTCAAAACAAAATATTAGCCAATAATACAAGAGAATATAAGAGTTAGCGATTATAGAAAGAGAATCGACGCGAAATACTTACTACGCTACGTCGATGAATCAGCGAGTCACTTGATATATTTATGTATATGTACGATATTAGTATTACTTTTTAATGAATTCATTGATCGAGAATTTAGATTCTACTATTGGCTTTTCATTGAATGTTATCTGTGTCGTCTGCTTACCTCAACTAAAATAAATGTCGACGAAGTAAATAGTTTAGTGACCTACATTCAATTTTAATTATTCAACATAAAAATTGGAAAGTGTTAGTTAATTAAGGTTGCGTACGCCGTTTATATTTCATACAAAACGTTGAAAACTAGAGTAAGTTGATAACTTTGGTAGCGGTTAAAACGTTAATATAACTCGAGCACGGTACTGCTAAACAATACTTGTTTCTTTCTTAAATTAATCACATTCATACATATATTATCTTATTAAATGCCAATACAACTTATTTCTTAAAGGTGCCTGCCAAATGATTCTTCTCTGCCTGATGAAAAGTATGAGCAGAATCAAAAGAAATGATAAATTTTATTTATTTTGTGAGTATTTTTACACATCGGACTGTACAGCTAAAAGAGACCTAAGACTGGGAAGAAATACCGAAACAAACCACAGAGGTGTCTTTTTTTTAAAGTCTGTGAACATTTATTGAATAAAAATAATAAAAATCTATGCAGTAGTGATAGTGGACACCATATTCAATGCAACAATGTAGTATGAGAACCCATACAATGTCAGCCTATTAAAATGTTTCTGCTGGTAGGCTGCCGGTCTCACACTCATAAATGAAACACGACAGCACGAATATTGTCATTTTAGGTTGGTCTTCTGTGAGGGCAGTACCTACCCTAAGAGCCGGGCCGTTCATGCTGAAATCAGCGTGGCTCTACTACCTTGAATACTTCAAAACTCATGCTTTAAATAGCGTCATTTAAAAGAGACTCAGTGGTTTGACACTAGCCTCTTTTAGGAGCGCCAAGGGAGTAAGTTTTAGCAATGTAATATAATCTCTAAATATTCATTACTCCGACCTCAACTAATCGTTGTCGTCGTTAAAATCACTCTTACTATATCCTCATATTATGTGCACCTACCTCATCTTTCTATGCATTGCCTAATCGGTCGACTGGCAGAGAATGCCTTAGGCATAATATCCAAAGCATGTGTTTGTGCATAAAGTAGTAAACTAATAATAAATATTGAGAGAAAGGTACGAAGATGATTTACGTTTTACTCTCACCAATCAGCCTATACTCTTAATAATCGCCAATTATTCAATGATATCACCGATTCTTTTCATATTTTCCGTTTACAACATTAACTGTACTTGGAATCGCCCAATTTCTTAATGTATGCCATAAATAAAAGGATTATACTCATTACGGCTTACTAAAACTAACAAACGCAAGACTTTCTTTGAGATGCTCTAATTCACAAAGCAAAACATAATTATCTTTATAATAGTTGTGTTGTAGTGCGCGGGAAGGCAAAATAAAGCGTGATCAATACTCTTTGGAATGTTTAGTTTGAATTTAAGAAAAACATAGATTTTTATAACTCTAAAGGAATCATAGTTTACAATTGCTAACAATTAAAGTATCTTTTCTTTTTATGGAATATTGGCAAACGAGCAGACGTATCGCCTGATGGTAAGCAATTACAGCCACCCGTGGACACCCGCAACATCAAAGGGGTCACAAGTGCGTTACCGGCCTTTGGGTGATGGGGAGAGGAATGGGGGACGGGTTGGGGCGGCATGGGTCCGGATGGCATAAGAAAGTGGTTCCCGGATCCCTTAAGTGTCAGGCGCAGAGTGGCACACCGTGTGGTTTTAGTCAGTTCGATTCCTACACACTGCCCCGCCGCAAACCCCGGTAGGTAGAAGGCCCGAGGGGGTTTCCACACATTAAAAAAGGGACCCCCGGTATCCTCACTCACTCGGTGAAACACAGTTTCATACAGATTTTCTGTGAGGCCGTGGCCGTGACTCCAGTCGAGCGGGCCCGTTCCACGCATGCATGGCATGGGTCTTCCACGGTTTATTTGTAAACTCTCTCATGAGGATCTTCGTGTGGTGACAGATTGAGAACACGAAGTGTCGCCACCCCTATACATACCATGGGTTTCGTAAGAACTGACTTAGGGAGTGAAAAGCGTTACAAACAGGAGGACATCTTGAAACAAACTCCTTACCAATCTGTCTGGTAAGCGTCATAAAAGGCTTGTGCCCAGCATTAGACTGCTAAAAACAGTTCATTTTCCTGCAATATTTGGAGTGATTTGGTGAAAATGGAAGAAAGTGTATCATAATAACTGACACTGACTGCGTAGGTGGCGCAGTGGCAACATAAGCAACTGCTGTGTTCGAAGTCTCGGATTCGATTAATGGATTGGACCAAATGTTTGTATAATCTACAAATATTTATTTCGTAGTTCAATGTATAATATGTATGTGGTACAAACAAAGTATATAATTAGAGTGTGACCTTAATTTAAAGACTCTTACCCCTAGGTTTGCTCGTAAGAGTTTTTTTAACCTTATTAAAAGATCAACCTAACCTGTGTATTACGAACCTCATTGTAATAAATTACCTACTTAGTATATTGAATTATTTTCCGATTTCCTTCAGCATCATTCTATCGAGGTTGCACTGTATGTATTTATATCAGTTGACTAGTACCCATCGTACAATTTGTGCTTAATTTGGGACTAAATGGTATTGTGTTTTAGATGTGATTTAGATAGATTTGTGACTAAATGGTATTGTGATAGATATATTAGCCGAAATATTATTATTATAATAAGCTGAGGCACTCATAGGCCAGTTGCACTCGGTAATTAGAAACAATCACCGAGTGCGGTGCGGATGGGTGACCGCTGGTCGCATGTTACCATGAGCGTCTCCGTGATTCGGAGGTCACTTTAAGCAGTCGGTCCCGGTTGCTATCATACGATAACAGTCGTGAAGCTTAGTTGAAGGCCTTAAGGCGGCTTTAAGACATCCAACGGCAAGATGCGTAGCCACAACGTATTCCTGCCAGTCCCCACTTGCCAGCGCACTTGGCCTTAACCCTCTCCTGAGAGGCGACCCGAGCCCAGCAGAGGGACATTATGGTGATGATGAGTGCACGCGTTGCTATTGTTTGTCGTGAGATGATATAGAGACCGGCACGTAACTTGGCCAGATTCGTTAGAAACGCAGAAGTCGTTTTTGAAGTTCCTTTGGTTAATAGAGAGACGTAGGGATTGTTGTAGCATCGTTCCGAGCAAGCGATTGGAGTGTCAATCGACTACACTTCGATTTTGTTTGTTTTGATGTGTTGCAATAAGTGTACTATGCGAGAACTTACCCCCACTACGCCGAAACCCGGCCTATACACATATGCGACTACTATCGTATTCATACCATTATATTTGTATTGTTATAAACACGATTATATTAGATTATTTTCCTATAATTTCTTATTCTTCTTTTAGACCGAAGCTACGATTTTTTTAGCGTCTTTGCAATTTTCATGATAATTTATTGATCCGATAAACCATTAAAGGATAAAATACAAACTGGCATTATAGTTATGGAGTTAAAGGTTTATTACAGCTACCTCACAAGTCCTGGATACCTGGAGTAACTTGTATTCTAGTGTTAAAGTACCAGGCAGGTTCAGAATCGTGGTCGTCTTAGAAATGATCTGTGTACCTAATATGGTATATATTTTAGTTACTATAAGTCTCTCGAGTCGCGAGTTTATACATAGTTTTAGATGAAAATCGAGAACTTACTATCGATTGATAAATAATGATCTCATGCTAATGTTATTTTTATTCAGTTTGAAAGCGTCAACCTTGTTATGTCTATACAAGTGTTAGTATAATACTATTGTAGTGTGCTATTGACATTAACGAATGAAATTATTCATTACTAGTTAAACCCCGCGGTGTTACCCGCAGTTGTTGTGGTAAAACGAAGTTAGGCAAAAAGTAGCCAAGTTACTCCTTATACCATTCGCAATTCGCCAGTGAAAGTCCCGTCAAAATCGGCACAGCCGTTCCAGAGACTAGCCAGGAAAACTATGTTACCAATCGTCATTGCATTCATTGAGTTCATTAACATGCCATATTAAGTTTCGACAACAACAAATTTATCATTATGACAATTGTTTGTTATCAACTAATACATACTAATTAAGGCCAATACACTTTTAATTAATGACTATTAATGATAATAGCAATGAAACTGACAATTGTTACTTCCACACAGCTTTTGATTGTGAAGGATGTTTAGAGAAAAACACAAACAGAAAATTCTATAAGACTTTAAGGCTTTAAGGAATCCTTACAAAATAAATATCAACTTCTTTTAAAAAATCGATAAAAATGCGTGGTTATATTCAACTTTCGACTTCTCGAATCCGGGTTTTGCCAGTCATTTGCGCAAATCGTAACTCTACCGAGCCCATGGGCGTCACACTGCCTAGACGCAGTTTGCACTCAAAAAAATGTTAAAAAGAAAACAAAAATTGAACAAAGGCGTGTCCAATGGGAAACCTATGTAAGGTTTCTTACTAGGGCAGAAAACCACCTGGTCTGCAATTTTTTTTTTAAATCCTCTCCCGCTATAGGAATATAAATTCCTGTGTCACGGGGATCTTTACAAACATTCATTAAACGGACACAAGGTACACCCAGACTTAGAACAACAATTTATGGATCACACAAAGTGTTGTCCCATGAAGGATTTAAACTCACAACCCTTGGCACAGTAGGAAGCAGTGTGGCGACCACTAAAACCACTTTTTTTTACGTGTGGAAACCCCCTCGGGCCTTCACCCCACCGAGATTTACGGCGGGGCGGTGTGGTGGAATTGAACCGACTAAAACCACACGGTGTGCCACTCTGCGCCTGAGACGGGAGGGATCCGGAAACCGCTTTCTTACGACATCTGGACCAAATCACTGAAACCACTAGGCCAACCGTGTAGTCAATTCAATATTGGAGGTTTTATTATACATATACAAATAACAGAAGCACAAGTGTTATAAATGACCCAAACAGAATGTCAATTGGTCTTGTATTGTGATGAGACGAACTTTATCCGCCCGCATCTTTTTATTGTAAGTCACGACGGACGAAAAGGATGATCTACGTTCAAGCACAGTTTAAATAAGAAAATTAGAGCAATTTGGTCGTTCAATTTAAATTTTATGGTTCGAGAACTTTTAGGCAGGTTGTAGTGGTTGTAGAGTGACGTAGAAGTTCAGGAATGAACAAACTGCAATGTTACCACATCAGGCCGGATAGATGGACAAACATAGGGATACGATATCCCCGTTACTTCAAGCTACCGAAGTCTCAGTACCGTTACCCCAAAATAGCTTTCACAAAGATAAACTCATCCAGTAAATATGCATATTGTCATCGTAACAATAACAGCGTTTTGTTCTATAACTTCTGTTTAAATGCCGCGAGAACTTTCATTGCGTGATGCAGGATTAGTAATTACATCAAAAATAGGTAGGTATGCTTCCGTTAGGTTAAATTGAAATATGTTATTGCATTCGGTAACAATACGCTATAGCTATACGGTACGCGAAAGACAATATAAATATCACGGAATTAAAATATTAAGTTAGTAGCATATATATATTTTTTAAATTTTGAAGAAATATAAATGAAGGCATGAAAATATTATTATGCGGAACAGAAAAAATGACTGTAAATAAAAAAAGGAAGAAAAAACAAGTTCATTTGGTACTTTGATATCAGACCAGCGGCAGACACAAATAAGTTTGCAAACCTATGCTAGAATTAGATCTAGACTGCACCTGACTCAGAACTTGAACATTGCAAAACGGGAGCAGCCGAAATTAAACCGGTGACAATGTGCAGAACAATTGCAGCAGTAAGACTGTAAAGATTACATATTGTTCGCACGTACGGCCTATACGTCTCTTTACGTATGGACTATTAATAGTTTAATGAGAGTAGTTCATTAATTAAAGCCAAAAATCTAAAAGTTGATCGTATTTAAATGGTATATACATAGATTCAGCTCTCCTGTGTAACGACTTAAGATTTAAAATTTATACACATGTAAATAAAATACTATGGCATCGATGATGTAATGCATTCCTTTTAATTGAGTGAAGCTGGAGTCAATAGCAGATGATCAGGGTTATCGATACACTTGTGTCTATACATTGAATGTAAAGACAATGGATGTTGAATGTGGGCAGCAACACAGGATCGGTTATACTCAAGTCTTCAAGGAGGCCTATGTACAGCAGTGGACGTGCTTCGTGTGAGATTTTTGATCACGATGATGTAAAAACGGTTACATAAGACTATAGGGGATTAGTAGATGACCAATCATCTACTAAACCCCTATAGTAATGGTAATTTCATCAAAGTCCTGCCTCTAATCACTTAAAATATCCGAGAAATCTACACATATATTATAATAAAATTGTAAGAGACCGCTGCCTATACATCAAAGATAGTGAAGATAAACAAATCCAAAAGGGGTCTTTCTTAAAGTAACATAATTTAAAAATGTTCAGTCGGTTTTTGTGCTCCTCGTGTTTAATTCACTTAACATTAATTGGTTGACAAATAAAACGTTATATTACTTTAAAGATCACCGCCATAACCGGCATATACGCCGGGCATAGCAGCATATCAATCTAGAAGAAAAATATTTTTACGCAGCTGGAATTATATATTACTCTTTTCGGTATTATAAATAAGGAATAGGAGTGAACTTTAAACAAAGACATTTCCCAATGTCTTAATTGTATAAGTATTTGCAGTATTGAACCCAGTGAACCTACTGTTATTCATACACCTTAGAAATGACGCAGGCGTCCGCTCTAAACGAATTTAACCCGAGCTCAAATTGATAATACAAATGTTATTAAAGTGGAAATTAAGGTGATTTTTTCATGAACAATGATGATTTAATATGTTCAAAGAGGTTGATTAATTGGTGTAGTTTACAAGGTCACCGGCCATATTAGCAGAGTGTATTTGATTCTGGAATGCTGCTAGTATTTGCAAATTTGCTACTACCCAATGTTTTTTTGTTAAGAAGCATTCGCGATCTGCCACAGCATCAGTTTTGGCTTCTCGTCCTAGAGTCAGAGCATTAGTAAAGCTTATTATGCTATTTGTCTTCCTTCGACCATTAGCAATAGCCATGCTTCAAAATCCTTTTGCCATGTTGCTAATCGTCATCTCTATATAAAATTAGGATTACAAGCAAGAAAACGACGGGGTATGGGCTCCCTCATTCTCACTCTTCACACCGAGTGGTGGTTTTCTGTGAGGTCGTGGTATTATTCTGGTCGAGCCGGTCCATTCATGCCGAAGCGTGATTTGACATACTATCTGTCTAATTACGTTTCAAAAAGTAACATCTTAAATCAACAAATTTCCGAACACCCCAGTAATGTAATGTTCATTTTAAGCAACACATTCACGAGCATTCAAATATCAAAACGGATACGAGCATCCGTTCTGAAACGTGCCTTATGAGATGCGTCCCGAGAAATATTCAACTTGTTTCTTTTTATACTCGTTATTGTGAATAGCTAAATAAACTGGAGTGCTATTGTGGGACAGGCATTTGTTGAATGTATGACATACTATATTTAAGTTATAATCTCTTTGAACAGATGTATATTTATAAACACAAACTTTTTGTTTAGGTACACGTAACTGCTTTAACTATGATTAATGTTCTTATAATTGCAAAAGAATTGGAAAAGAAAATGAGTTATCAAAAGGAAGGTGCGTCTCATCAAAAGTTAGTAAAACCATGCTGATTTTAGCACGAACGGGCCGGCTCGACCGGTGCGGTACTACCCTCTCAGAGAAGAAGATCAACCTAAAATTCGTACGTGCTGTCATGTTTTGTTGGTGAGTGCGACCAGAGATCCAATCATGCAGTATCATCATACTTTATTGTCTGTGAGAATTGTGACCACTATTCTCGGATTTTACTAATGATTTCCATTAGGTCGAATAATCACTTTGGCAGTCTCATAAATAATAAAGTTGTGCATCAGAGTGGTGTGTTCATTCAATATTTAATTAGAGTAGGTTGTGTCACTCGCTCGATAAAAGCTTATAGATGACATTCGGTTTTGTGAGATCGTAATGATTACCCTCCTGCCTGTTTCTTATAGTTTAAAGCTTAGATTTGCTAGTTTAAAACAAAAGGCCTAACACCAATTATAGTCGTAATTTCTTTTTATTATGGAATAGTGGGCAATCGAGCAGCCGTATCGCCTGATGGTAAGCGATTACCGCCGCCCATAGACACCCGCAACACCAGAAGCGTCACAAGTGCGTTGCCGGCTTGGGGGATGGGGAGGGGGATGAGAGGAAGGGTTGGATTATGCGCCTCCGGTATCCTGACTCACTCGGTGAAACACAGTGAGTAGTGTAAGTAAGTGCGGTAAGTAAATGCAATAACTGTTTGGCTCAGTGCCATTCGGGGGTTTCCACGCACGAACTTGTAATAAACGTAAATCGGTGAATTTAACGGTCGGCTCGTAACCGCCTAAGATCTCCGGTTAACATTTGGTTTAGGTTTAAAAATAAACTAATATTTATGAGGTGCTGTTATAACTGTTACGAACTGTAGTCTTTTTTTATGAAATAATGTGGGTTATAATGTAGCTGATATAAATGCAATGCAATAAAAACTCTTTGCACCATCAACTACTGCTGTGTATCCGAAAAATTTTAGTCCATCCTATGATTGTCTGGAAGAGAGGTTGTTTTTGGCAATGAGGTTGCCCTTTGTACATTATAAATCTAATATTGTATACATTATCTTGCAATTCTGTAATATGGTGTACAAATAAAGAGTTTCCAATCTATTTATCTCTGTGATACTGTTGACGATCAGATAAAGATATAAAAGAATTACGCAAAGATATGAGGTCGGAAGCCAAATGATGCAGAATCATCTCAATAAGCAGCCATCTCCATGCTGAATTGTTGCTTTGTCTGCATTTGCAATGAGTATGGTGACAACTTCACTTAGATTCTACTCATTCTTCCTATCGAACAGCAAACTTGGGACTTTGGCAGGCCCATTCATATAAAAAAATCCGGCGAAGTGAGGGTTCCATAAAAACCTAAGTAAGTATACTATCTGATGTAACAAAAAATTATGCTTTTCGCATTTTTTATAATCTGTTATAAGACGTTGTTTCGTACCAAATTTCAAGATTCTGAGTTAACTGGAAGGACCCTGTCGGTTTCGAATCGCTTGTGAGTGTCGAAAATTTATAGTATAAACGGCATATTACATGATTTAAATAAAATTTATGATTCTAGAAATTTTAAACAAACTAAACGGCAGCATAAACGGCTGTATCTTTTGGTTGCGTTGGCTTAGAAGTTTAAATTTTTTCCCCTCTAAGGGACCGTAGCCCTGGATATGCATTTCAGCTTGATACCTCCACGCGTTCTTGGCAGACGGAAAACAAAGTAATCTTATAAAGGTTCCGTTTTTTTTCCTTTTTAGGTACGGAACCCTCAAAACAAATAGGCAGTCAGTCATGCGACAAGACTAAAAGTCAGTGGAAAGGCCATATCTTTCATAAACCCTGCTGGACGAGATAAAGCTATCTCTTTACTATTGGACAACTCTCCCGACAGCTTATCCCTAATATTCTTCAAATAAAATATGTGCGTGTGCGTGTGAGTGTGTGTCTGTGTGTGTATGTGCATATGTGTATGAATAAGCATGTATGCATAGTGTTACCTGTCGTTTAAATACGTCGCGTTGCACGTGCGGTTCGGAGAAGTCCTTGCTGTAGTTCAGGCCACACTCGCCGACAGCCACACACTCTGGCGCAGCTGCTATTTCGTGGAGGTCTCCCCACATGTCCTCTTCTATCATTGACTTAGCATCGTGAGGGTGAACGCCTGCGACAGATATCATTACCTTAACGTTGAATTATAGGCCTTATTTACTGTAAGTAATAAGATCCGAAATTCAAACTGTGCATATACTATTACTGCTGATCCAAGAAACCAAAGAGCAAATGAATAAAAATATATTTGATAGTTAATGTCGTGCTGCTGGCAATGTCCTAAAAGATGAACCTCAGCCTCACCTAAGATTATGTGATCAAAACCAAGTCATTTTAGAACAAAAGTAATAAACAAGTTATTTGTACTTTGATATTGATATCATTTTAAAAATAATAAAATTAAATTTAAGAATGAAAAGGTAAAATCTAACCTGCTCCATGTATCGAGTGTTTAATTTAATATTATTTTTTATGTACAGAAATAATAAAAATAATATAAATAAAAATTTTAATCATCTAACACAAAACGCCACCTAGTCCTAAGCTAAGCAGAACTCGTGTTATGGGTTACTAGACAATTGCTATAAATTCATACATACTTTTAACAAACTCCGAAACTAATATTTGCAGATCATACCCATCGAACCCAAGACTTCATGCACAGCAGTTACGTACGTTACCACTGCGCCAACGAGGTAACTGATAAATTAAAGGCATGTTCATTTCAATAACTAGCTCTAGCTAACTCGCTCAACTTCGTCTGTTCTCTCAAAAATAATAAACTTTCCCGATTTTGCAACATTTTTTTATTTATACTTGGCAATTATTGGTTCCTAGTGGTATTGATTAATGAGCTTCCCAATACTAAAAGAATAAGGAAATTATTCCAACCGTTCACAAGTGATGTAGTGGCCAAGGAAAATAGGGATTCATTTATACATATGTATAGATATAAGATAGATAGATGACATAAGTTAAAATTAAAGTGAAAAAAGACTGAATATGAAAACAAAATTTTTTGTTTCAAATTGACTGCATTAAAAATTATAACACGGTGTTTATGAGTGCGCACCTACATTTTGTTTATAACTATTTATCTTCCCATAATCATTGCACAATATCATGTCTCGTAAACTATATCGTACATAGTGCTCAATATATGTATTTGATATCAACGTGCTTATCATATACCCAATATGAGAAATTGATAAAAACAGATGTCTTTAAAGGTAAACCTGCATATTTGCTAGTTTTTTATACTTTTTATATTTTACTAGTTGACCTGGCGAATTTCATACCGCCTTATTTAATTTTTTTGTAAATATTTTCATAATTTCCGTAAAACTTGTTTTAGTATTAATGGCCGCCTCAGTTTTCCACTGTTTCCAGAGTTCAGTCGTGAGCTTAATATATCAACTAGCCGCAACGATTGCTACAGATATTCAAATTTCATATGATGACCAGAGCAACTCGCCATACAACATTGGTCCTGTATGGAAATCTACGATCTTTGGCTTAGTAATCAGGATCAACTACTAAACAAACAAACCAGCGATATAAGTTCATTTTTATTTAAAAATTAGGAAATATATCATTAAATTGGGCAAAACTGAAATGTCACAATTATAATTTACAAAATTTTAAAAGAAAAAATAAAAAGTTCTCAAGTAAATTTTTTAAACTCAATTTAATATTGTAGCGGAGATCGTTTTTTTTTTGTTTTTTTGAAAGACGGTCCCCATTCCGTCTAGTCGACATTTTCTATATTTTTATCAATAATTTAATCACGATGAAGACGTGAAGACTAGAAGACTTTAAAATTAAAGACTTTAAATACTTGAAATTGGCAAAAATAGCATCGCGATTGATTGTCACTCATCAAAAAAAAAAATGTCACCAAATGGCAATCTCATTTGAAGTTCTATTGTTTTCATTTTATTTTAAAAATGTCGTATCAATAATCCCTGTGCGTGTCATTGAATGACTAATTATAATGTCACGCATATGGCTTTAATACAAGTACTACTCAGTTTCTACCATGATTCATCCTGAGAAACTTCTTATTTTAGATTTAAAATTGAGAACCTATGTATCGGGGATTTCTGTTAGAGCAAGAAATCAAATTTCTTGTGAAATATATGAGCTGAGAGCTGAGTATTTCTCCAAGTTCTTACTAGGAAATAGGAGGTGCATCATATAATGTAAAAATCGGAATACACTTAGACTCGAAAAATAAGGATGTCAAAAATATTTTTTTTTACACACATTCGTCTTTGTAGACGATTTAATAGTTTAGTAATCACGTCATTGATTTTTACCCGACTGTGAATGAAGGAGGGTTATGTTTTTCGAGTGTATGTATATTTCTTTGGCACGCCCTAAAGCCTAAATGGCTTATCGTATTTTAATGTGAGTAGTGTCAATAGATTCGTCTTATTCGTATGAGCGACACTAGTTACATCAAAATTACAAAAAAAAAAACAAAATTAAGGATATTTGGCGCCAAAAAGTAATGTCATATAAAAAATATGTTTTCAAAATACATCGAGTGTTGTAGGTTCAATGCAGACATGGGACAAAACTTTTGTGTGATTGACACATTGTTTTTCTTACGTTTCAATAGTATACGTATAAGTCACATCACAGGATATATTGCTAATCCGGCAGTTGTCTTTATAAAATATTCTCAGTATAATTTGTCTCAGTAGCAAGGAGTAAGTTTAAAAATATCATGATAATGTATAATAACCTATGGCATAATCAACACAACCAAACAAATATAAATTTCTATCGATAAAGAGATATGCATAATGTACCTACTAAATAAGTTTATATACGTTCGGGTACTAACTATCATTTAATACCTGCATATCACTTTGTATATTCACCCAAGCAACTTTATTGTTATAAAATCCGCTACCAATTTAATCAGAAGTAGTAGATATGTAAGTATAAAAGTTATTATTAACTGTGGTAGCACACAATATACCTACATACCTACTCACTCGTGATGCTCCTTGCCAAAAGTGTCTATAAGGCTACGAATATTGGAAAATTACTAAGATAAGATTTGGTCTTGTCTGTGATATCATAAATGAAGGATTTAAACAGGGATTCCTTCGCTTGTTTGAAAAGATAAGCAAAAAAAATGTGTTCTTAATACAAATTTCAACATGGCGTCTTTTATTTCAAGATGTCGGACATATAATTCAAGTTATTAAATATGTATAATCCCTTTTAAAAATTGTTAGGTACTAAAATATATCCAGATAATGAAGATTTATTGCAATTTTCCAGCAGCTAGCCATAAAATTCCTAGTAATCATATAGCACATGACAGAAACAATTTATTACCATAAACGTACGTGCATAACTCACAAAGAGAGAGTTACAAAACACAATTACGAGCAAAAGTAGGGCAATTAGTTTATTTTGCGCACAATTATTTAAATATTTGAATGTTGAAGCACAAAGTAATTTTGTACATATATACTCGTTATTCTACGGAACATCTGGGTCAGCTCTGATATTATTTTCACCTCATAACACGGTTCCTGCATAGAACGGACACTTATCACGCTGAAAACACGGTAATATACTTGAGAGGAATTGCTTACCTAGACAATATTCAAGGTGAGACTTGCAAACAATAATAGAAGTCTGTAAGTGTTCAAAGGTTTCATACAAATTTATTGATTGTAATAGCCGATGATAAAGCGTCATTTCTTACACCTTCTAACCATATTTTATTATATAAGACTGCCAAAGTGACAGTGAGTTTGGCAGTCTCTTATATAAAAACATCTCTCCGCCTAGTGGAAAGAATGAACAGAGGAACAGAGTCCAAGAATAATGGTCACCATGCACATTGTGCATGCTGACAACGCAGCATGAAAACACACGCTATGGCCAGTCTATTGGTATGATTTTGCATCACTGGGACTCCCGTCTTACACTCTCTAACAATACACGGACAGCACAAATACTGTCATTTAGGGAACGGACATAATTTATTTCGTATAGTGATAACCGGTGCGTGTAAAAGCTAGTCGACATATCAATCAGTTATATATAACTCTTGTATCTCATTTTTTACTGCGCACGATGAACTCCCGAAAATAACATTCTAAGCGATTTTTACGATTTTTTTAAATGTGTCGGAGTGCCTAATATGGGATGGTTAACATCACGCTTACACCAATAGGGGACGATCATGATTTAAAAGGCGCAGACGGAGTTGTGGGTCAGCTAATCTTATATAAACCTGCATTCGATCACTGATATGAAGTCAGACAGTCAATAAACCAAATCAAGGTTTTTACCAAAAGCATGTGAAACACGGCCAATTGTTAAGATTGCACGGAATAATATTTATTACTTTAAAAGCGAAAGTACATGTTTCATAATAATAGAACAGCACAGCACCGTTACGAAACTAGAATGTGCTTGTCCGAGAACATAGTACACCATGTTATTTGCCGCCGATATGGAGATAAACACGTCAATATAATGTCAGCAATATGATAGAAACTTGGGTTAAAATAGTCCCTTTTTATACTTTTGCACATAAGGACAACCATCGAGTAAAATAGACTGTATACAGTTTATATCACATAGACTATATTGTTTTTTTTACAGACGATAACTTTACTCATTTACAGTACGAAAGATTCAAGAATAAATTTTGACATTATCCTGAAAGCAAATAGAAGAAAAACTAGAAGACAATTGGGAAGTAAAGAATGGGTTTCTTACAATTCATCATGAAGTTTATAGAGAAGGAAAACTTGTTTTTAAGTTTAGTTACCGATTACCGCCGCCCATAGACACCCGCAACACCAGAGACGTCTCAAGGGCGTTGCCGGCCTTTTAAAAAACAAACTTAAAAAAGTAAAATTATTTAAAAAAATCCCGACTGCTGCTGTCATCTTTATAAAACTCAGTTTTTTAAATAAAAATATAAGTGTTATACATATTCGTAAACACCGTTAAAAGTCTTTATTTTGATACCATACTCGACGTATTTTGTAAACATTTTTTTTGAGATTACTGTTTTGGCGCAAAAAACTCCTTAATTTTGTTGTTTTTTAATTTGCATGTACCCACTGTCACTTTCACGACTAAGACGAATCTGTTGACGGATATCGTTTTCTTTTTTAAAGACGGTCCCCATTTCATCTCATCCACGTTTTTTATAGCTTTTGTCATTATTTTCATCACGACTAAGACTTGAAGACTCGAAGGCTTAAGGCTTGAAGACTTTAAACACTTGACATTGGCAGAAATAGCCGATTAGCTGGTTGCCATTTCATCAAAAGAAGAAGAAGAATCTGTTGACAGCTCTCACATAAAAATACGACAAGCCGTTTAGACTCTAGTGCGTGCCATAGAAATAAACATACATACATACACTCGAAATTATAACCCTTCTTCTTTCGCAGTCGGGTAACAAACCCTATATTTATTATTTTATAAGCTAATAAGCTTCGCTGGCCTGTATTGTACAGTAGGCCAAAACCTCTAATTAGAGGGAGGCCACGGAGAACTACAAACGTACAAGAAACCGACACAAAAAACTCAAAACAACTTGTGTATCATATATCATACAAAGTGTTATCCCATGCAGGGATCAAACTCACAATCGCTTAGGAGCAGAAACATAACCGTTTTAACTGCCGCGCCATTCGTACAATACAATTATAGCAACCAAAGAAATATTAACAGTTAAATTGAAGACTTAACGACTTCATTACAACAAATCATTCTGTGACAAAAGGTGCTTTCATTTATTTAAGAGAGTTGGGCACTAATTGCTTGAACAGGGGATATCTACTTAATGAGAATTTAATGCTTTTGTTAATTAAGCACAAAAATAAGCGATTGTGGCTATTGTCAATTACTTACACTTCAGTGCCAATCGTATCTTTATTATTTTATACCAAGGGACAAGTTTAAAAGTGTATTTTGAATTTCTAAATAAATCTTTTCTATTGCACTGTGTAACGGAAAAAAATTTGCTGTGGTATGTGGTACTGCTAAGTCAGAATTTGTGGATTCATTTCCTACCTAGGGCAAATAATAATTTTATGATCATGATTATTTATCCTGAATGTCAATAGAAATATATAGGTATGTTTATCAGCAGTCTGGGTACCATAATCAGATGGCCTGGTGTGAAAGTATTTTTATTACTGTTTTTCCTTCAAGGTAAGTAATTATTCTTCCGAAAAAGCTCAGGAATCTGTTATGCGAATTGATGTTCAAATTTTATACTTCGAAACGAGAAAAAATTCATTGCGTGATTTAGGATTAGTAGCTACACATAGTTCGAATTGTTCTCCCTAGATGGTGTTGAACTATATTTTTGAAAAGGGAATCTGTACTTTTTTATGGAACAGCGAGCAAACGAGTACTCTTATTGCCTGATGGGTTAGCGATTACTGGCACCCATGGACACCAACACCAGAGACGTTAAAAATGCATTGCCAGACTTTTGACCGAGCTGAGACCTCAAGCACAGCAGTCGCATACGTGACCACTGCGCAACAGAGGCAGTCATCAAGTGTTAAGCGTAATGGCAGTTTTGAATGTCATTATAGTAATTTTGAAAGTTTACCACAATATGAGTTACTAAATTTAACCGCTGATTCGTTTTCGTGAATGTCGACTACGAAATTTTTTTCGAAAGTGGCATCCTTAACATGTCATATAAATTAACCAGTCACGTTTACATGTCTGTGAATTTTATCATCAATAGTGTCATTCGGTGGCGCAGTGGTAGCGTACGGGACTGCTGTCCATGAGGTCTCGGGTTCGAATCCTGGGTCGGACCAAATGTTTGTATGATCTGCAAATATTTGTTTCGTAGTATGGGTGTTTTCTATGTATAATATGTATGTATTTACAAAAAAAAAGTATTTATGTATTCATATCAGTTATCTAGTACCCATATTACAAGCTCTGCTTAGTTTGGGACTAGATGGCATCGTGTATTAGATGTTCGAAATATTTATTATTATTATTATTTATACGTTTGCTAATGTTTCAATTATAATGTAATGTTTCAAAATCGTACGGCGTTATTAGTTTCTCTTGAAATATTAACATCAAGTTGTTCACTAAAACTGCAGGTACTAACTCGTTAACTGTGTACTATTCCAAATTTCATTAAATTTTTGCTTAACTATGTTCATTTAACCTTCAGCTTTAGCATTACAGATTTATTCTAAACGGCAAATAGGAGTATCCAAATGTTATAATATTATTTAGGGAATAATCTTACCGGCTGTGGAGTATATCGTGCTGGGATAAAGGCGGGTCAGTCTCAGGGCTTCTTTGCTGTTCCTCACTGATGTGCCTGTGACCATAATCTTTTGGACACCTGCGAGAATTAAAAGACTTATTATAGATAGATAGAGAGAAAGAACATATTGACGTGTAATGAAGAGAAGATGATTGCATTCGTAGTTTATTAAACGTCGCGCAGGCGGACGGAGTGCCGGTGAAGGGTCTAATTCAGTGACAATTTAAATTCAACCTTAAGTTCTTTAGAATATAACGAATGTTTTCTTTCGATGGATCAAATACAGTTCTTCGTCGCCACTCAGTCCGTCGCTTTTAAATCGTCAAAACCAGATAAATTATGTTCGAGAATTTACCTATCCAAGACAAATTTCTTTGAAACTACCATTCTGTTACAATTTTGAACTCCATCTTGTTTATGTTTAGAACTTAGAACAAAATATTTATAAATACGTAATGTTTTGCAGTGTGCGTCATAATGACTAATCTACATGACCGCAAACTGAGGACTTTAATGTTCTAATCGGGAATAGTTTTCCCATACAGAACAACAGAAACACACAATAACTTTATAGAACAGTTTTATTCTCCATAACTCAACTGTTTTTTTGGGTTAGAATTTGGTATTAACCGACTCGTTACTACACACGACTCAAGGACGATAGCAGACAAAATATCTTCGGTTTGCTCTTATTTTGACTCTCATTAGGTTTTCCCAGTGTATATCAGTAGGCAAAGACAAGAGGCAGGACGAAATGCGACCTTATATCTGTTGAAATAAGAGAGTGCCGCGGAAACGATTCTTCATGGCTGACTAATCTCTTCATGGCAGATTTTCAGAAGCAATAAGAAACGGCAGCTCAAGTAATCCTGAAATGCGACTCAGTGGTCGTTCTACAGGCTAGTATCAATCCTAATAAAAAATCATTCCCGTAAACCTCAGAATGCACCAAAAGGCTTTGGGGAAGAGCTTAATTGGCTCTGCTAGCCAAATTACCTTGATGCATAAAGTACCAATCTTGAATCTAAATACGAAAAATGAAAATGAAATGTAGGACAAAGTTTTACATCTTTAGTTAGGAGCATGCACTAATATACCAATTGAAAATATTTAATATATATGATTACAGTTAATAAACTTCTAAATAATTAGTGCAATTAATGACTACACAGTTGGCCGAGTGGTTTCAGTGGTCGCCACACCACTTCCTACTGCGCCAAGTGTTGTAGGTTCAAATCCTACATGGGACAACACTTTGTGTGATCCATAAATTGTTGTTCTAAGTCTGGGTGTACTTTGTTTCCTTTTTTTTTAATGTTTGTAAAGATCCCCGTGACACAGGAATTTATATTCCTAATGCGGGAGTCGTCTTTTTAAAAGAAGAAAAAGAAGAGATTTAAACATTGTTATACAGTCAGTTGATCTAAATGAGCTATAGCTTGAATCTTGCTATAAAATCAATTTCTTTGTTTATTTCCTTGCATCTACTATCTCATTTTAATAACAGTTTATTTCGAAATTTATGATGCATGGAAATTATCCCAAAAATTCTGTTGTTAACCAACTGTGTCTACTATATAGCAGAACACAACATATAGGATTTATCAAGAAGAAATGACACCTTGGATAACTGTCCAACTGTTTATTCAACTTGTGGAATCCCTTTGAGATTCTTCCGAAAATAAGGTCAAGTGGGGGATTGCATCTACCATCTCACTCAGTTATAATTCCATCACAATTATTTGATTTGTTATTGGCATTCTATTACCTTCACTGAGAATGCAACTTATCTTTTGTGTGTACCATACAGACATATTAATGTTCACATATACTAATGTTTGTATGTACTGTCGGTACTCACAAAAAATAAGTTACATATTCTTATATGTGACAAGCGCTTATTGTATACTGAACAGATTCTCCTTGAGTCCTTAAAATTTAGTTGAACGGAAACTGATCCATAATTTCACAATACTACATTCATCACCTTATTCAACAGGTGGGTAGGTGATGAATGAGTCAGGGGTCAAAATGATTAGATTAGTTGTGTTCCTTAATGATATTGTTATCTATAAACTGTTTTCATTAAAATTGTTTGTGCATTATTAATTAATTATATTTACTCAGTAATGACTAAGAAATTCCTAGAAAGTAGATACTTTTGCTTTGTGTGTCGACATGATATTGAAATTATGCTGCAATTATCAACAAAATATTAATGTGTAAAAAATATTTTTCATGTAAATTTTGTTGGCTTGCTTAAAATTAAGTAATGGAATGTACATTTAAATATGATTATTTTGAATAAGAATTTTATACATCCTGCAAAAAATGTGCCTCTTCATATATATAGATTTTTTATATATAAATATTGTTTTAACATATATTATCATTACTATATGTTAAGCTAATCAACAGTCTTCCACAGTCCACAGCTGGACATGAGCCACTTCTTTAGAAAGGAGGTGTGAGCTAAGCTAATAAGATAAAAAAAATATTTCAGTAAATAATGTAAACCAAAATTAAGTATTTAAAAAAAAGATTAACTAATAAAACAACATGTATAAACCTCAATGACTAAATCTGTTAATTAAAAAATAAATTATCATTTGAATAAAGAATGTTTAATCAATCAAAAATATAGAACATAATTTAAATTTGTATGTAGATATGCAATATTGACATATTTGTGAATTAAAAACAAAACATTTCATTACACACACAAAAAATGAAAACAAAAGAAGCACAATAACCTAATAACTTGCTAGGAATGCAACGTAAAATCATTCTTTCCGAATAAATTGCAGTACTCTGTCATTGCCGCAATACTAAATCATTTGGTCGCTGCACGCAACCTCTTCATATGTTTTTTTTTAATTAAAAATATACTAACCTGCATCTTTTGCCCTTTGCACAACAGAATCGAGATCACGGCCGTATTTCTTGTTTGTCAAGTTAGCGCCAATGTCGATTACAATAAGATTCTCATAACAACCCTTCAGTTGTTCAGATATCGGAGTTTCTTCAGACGTCATCCTGGATTTTGTGTGAAGCTTATTATACGGTGTTTACCTAGAAATTTACACTATTAAGATACTTTTTCTTGGTTTTCGTAGTGAGTGGCTGTTATGAATGTACTCACAAATTGTATCAAACACTCCTGCCAAATAAGCCCCTTTAATTTTTATGACTAGTCGAAAAGTTCACCCTCCTCACCGAGCTGCCACCATGTTTTTGTGGCTAGTTTTCTCAGTGTACGTCAAATTAATGAATGTGTCAAATTGCTCATATAACGCATCATGATTGGCTCAGCCCAACATTCACCGATGTGGACTGTATGCCTGTGTGTGTTTGTAAATGTATTAAAATGATTACTGCCAAATAGATCATCACTGAATATAAAGTCCAAACGAAAAGAAACTATATATATTTTCTTTTCGTCTTCACAAAAAAGCGTTGTCTAATAAAATAATGCAACAAAAAGTATAGTTTTGAAATATTTGTTAAATAAGAATAAGTTATAATTATTTTAAAGTGAAACAAAACGCAAAGTGTGCAATCGAAAACCTATTTTTTTTTGCAAATTCTTATATTTGATCCAAGAATGCACAAGGCAAGCTTAAGATTTAGAGAACTAAAAATAATATTAAAAAAAATATTCTAAATTTTGAATAGTTCCGTTTTATTTGAACTATTATTATGTTTTGCATTCCTACCTAACTATATTTGTCTATGTTACAATAAAAACGTAACGTAACCTGACAGCTGATTGACATATGATTTTTGTTTTCATAATCCAACCATTTTAAAAAGCAGCTTTTTTTAAACATATATTAGGTGACATCGTAACCTCATAAAGAAATATCATTATACATACAAATCAAAAAGGCTATCGGTAAGAAAAAGAGGAAAAGTTCAACTTTAAAGAAACTTATTTTGGAGAGCATATCAAAGAATTAATTACGATGAAACAACCATCGTTTATTTCCAGAAATTTAATTGTAATTGTTATGGTGCCGATGTTAATAGGCGCTCATTATACGTGGTACAAATTGCAGCATGTGGATTCTCTAGTGTCTCCCCAAGACAGAGATAAACTGTCGGTGACAAAAGTAATTTCCCAGATATTTATTTAATTAAAATTTTTATATTTGTTATAAAACATTAATTTTACAATAAATAAAATGTATCAGTCATGTCATTTCATTGTATCAATAAATTTGCTTTCTACTTATAACTTGGACAGTTTTGTGTTCCTGTTTTTTTTGCTTAATGATCAATCCTTTAGTCTTTGCTTGTTACTTGTTCTACTATATTGTAAAATATGTACATACCATTCGAAAATAGCATCCTATTTAGGCTTGTTTGTACAGTCTTTAATATGAAATGCTTTAGTTTTCTATTTACTACTAAAATTAGGTTAAAACAGATTATTGGCTGAATAGTTTTATTATCACCAAGCTAACTTTCTTTTTAAATCATTTACTTTGCAAAATTTGTAATTTATTTGATGCATACATTAGCACAGTGTTTTGATCGCTTAAAACTGACAATGCAAATAAAACATGGTTCTGTGTTATTTTAAAACCATTACAGTTAAATAACAAATTACCTGGCTGATAGAGCTTGGTGTTCTTTTTTTGGTAAATTTTCTAAAAATTTATCCTAGCTAGATTGATTTATAATCCCTAAATCACCCTGCATACCTACATATATATGTAAATGAATCTTATTCAACGAAAATCATTCGAACAATTTCCAAGTTTCGGATTGTATTTATACAAGGATTGCATGTTTAAGGGTATTAGATTTATGAATATTAGGGGTATTTGAATACAAGAGAAAATGAAAACCAAATAAGTCTAGTAATCTAATAAGGTTAAAAATGAGACCATCAAATTATAAAAATGATATCAATTTTTTTTTTCACTTATTTGGAACTTTCTTTTGCAGGCACTTCAAAAGTTGAGCTTTAAAAAAGAACCTTAAGAAGATTTTTTTGCAGTGTATTAAAATTTAAGGTGAAATTGTAAAAATAGAATAAATGTTAGATTAGAATAAACTTGTACAAAACATTCTCTAATTTTTTATTTGTTACCAGCATTCCAAAAAGATTCAATTATACCTAAATTCTGATTATAAAGATTTTTGACTCCCATGTGTTTTAATGATAAATCTGAAATCATCCTAAACGTAAATGTTAACTCTCTAAATCAATTTACTGAACTACACTTTGTTTTTAGTTCAACTATTGCACGATAGATGGCAATAATAGTCCCTCTCATTTCTACCGTGAATATTGGCGAACAAAAAAATAAGTTTGATTACTTTTTTCTTTTTTAAATAAGAAAACTCCCGCATAAGGAATATATCTTGCATCACGAGGAACTAGCGAGAGATAGCGTATGATTTAAGGTATAAAAGTATTTAATTTTTTTTATATATATCTTTATTGTATACATGCAAAATTACAAAGTTAAAAACAGAGGATAAGTCACAAATATGCAAATGATACAATAGGCGGTCTCTCACGGCGATCTCTTCCAGACAACCACAAAATGGATTTTCAGTATAAAAAACTTCGGGTAGCTCACATACGAGTACAAGTAACACATCTAATCCTCTACGTGAGTGGTTAAAAATATCGTTTAAACAATCATGCACCGAAATAGCACCCATTCACTTTCACATTACACACATACACACACTAACACACACACACACACACACACACACACACACACTATATAAGTATTCACATGCATACATATACACAATACATGTATATATAAACACATACACTTATAAATATATATATACATACATATATACATACACATACGTACAATACATATATATACAACTAAATATATTCTACTGAAAAGAGGATAGAAAAAATAGATAGATGTAGACAGAGATAAAATAACAAAAGAAAAACATAATAACAAATAATGGTCCTTTAGTAGCTTTTTAAAAGTAAGCAAAGTTTTTGCTTTTCTAATTGCCTCAGGCAAATCGTTCCAAAGTCTTACCGCTTGCACAGTAAAAGACCTGCCCGCAAACCGAGTTGAATGTTTTGGCATCTTCAATATCAAATTCTCTGATGACCGGAGGTCTCTGCAATGTGTGTTTTTTAAGAACTGAAAACGTTCTTTGAGATAAAGAGGAGTATGAGGATGAAACAGAACACTGTATAGAAGGGAAAGAATATGTAGATTCCGGCGAAAGCGTATTGGTAGCCACCTGAGCTTAGAACGAAACTCAGAAATATGATCATATTTGCGTAATCCAAACATAAATCTAATGCAGAGATTTTGAAGTCGCTCAAAATTTTAAGACATGTAGGACATCTACCCGACGCTTTGATCATCTCTCGTTTATTCACAAAACTAATGCTGAAATCTCAACTGTCCAGGCAACAACATCACTGCAAAGAGAAGGAAATCTTTGTAACCTTACCATCGTTATGTATAATAATAAAACTCGCTATTTTAATACCGCAGACAATTATTTTGGGGTCGTGGGTCAGTCGTCTCAGTCCAAATTATTTGGGGTCGCGCACGGGAAGAACATGCCTGTTGTAGCAGCCGGCACTCCCAGCGGCTCAGCTCCTTGGGGATCAGGGATCTGGCCCTCGTCTACGATGCGGTGCAGTGATATCACTCGACGCTCGGCTGCAGACGCTAACGCGCTTAAATGAAATAATCGACGATTTATACGTTACTTTCTAATGATTTCTACCACGTTACCTCTTGACACAAATCCTGTAGGAACCAACCCGATTAGCCACCGTGGTTTAGGAGCCAAACCTTCTTTCTAAAGGGAGGCCTATGTCTAGCTGTGGACTGCTAAAGGCTGCCCATGATTGATGAAGTCGTCTTCTGAGATTCAGGTAGAACATGGGAGAGCCACGCTTTGGCACGAATGACCTAACGACTACGGTCTCATATAAAATTGGCGTGAAACAGCGCTTGCGGCGTGAAAGGGATATATATATATCCTTTTTTTTACGTTTGAAAATCCCCACGGGCTGTTACCTAACCGAGGTTTGCGGCAGTGTGTTTTGTCAAAATCGAACCGACTAAAACCACACGATGTGCCACTCTGCGCCTAAGATGGTACCTCACTGACGCGGGTGCCGTCTGTTGGTAAACTCTCTAAATAGGCAACGTACGGCACACACGAAACGAAGCCTCCTCGCGGTTAACCACTAAAGCGGATGAAAGGGAAAATCCGTCCCGACCATCCGCGACACACTCAGGGCGGCATGAGGCGCTGGCAGGCGCGCCTCGGGTCTGAGCGGAGGTCGTCCTCCCGGGCCCTCTCCGCCGCTTCTATCCTGGTACCTACTAAGAGGTACTTTCACCATTTCATTGTTCATCGTATGTCTTGAAAAATGTATTCTATTCACGGCTTTGATCCACTGATCTAGTATTAATCAACAAGTCTGATAATTAGAACATTTATTTAAATTTTTTATTTGTGTGAACGTGGTTCTACTTGTAAATTCTGTATGTTGTACATTTTGCGTGTGGTGCCCAATTTGCGTTTGTTCATTGTGCGTATTGTAGATTCTGCGATTTACACATTTTGCGTTTTGTATTTTACTTTTGGCTCCGAAACGGATTTTTAACTATAGCTTCCATACAAAGTTTATAAATGTCACTTAGTGCCTTAATTGATAAATAATTTTCAATTTAATTTATTCAAATAAATAAAATTTAAAGTATCTACCTATAAGTTCGAGTCTTTCACTTATTGCCTGAGAAAGTAATGTAAGACATTTGTATTTAAAATCTTCAAATTCAAAATTTGTTTCAAAATATGATGATTTTTTAGAAAATTTACACGCCGTTTGTTCCGGCTAATCTCTGGAACGGTTGCACCGATTTGACGGGCATTTCACTGGCAGATAGCTGATTAATTAAGGAGTAAACTAGGCCCGTGGGAGTACTCCTGTGGTGTTATTAGCGGTTGTTGTCATCGTAGTCTATAATTTTATAGCCTCACGTTGCGGTTCCGATCCCAACTCCATAGGTGTTAAACTTTTTTTTAAAGATTCATGTAAATAGATATAAAAAGAAAAGGGAAATAAATAAATAAACGACAAGGAATAAGTAGAACCATTTAATCACACAAGAGCTATAAGTGTGGACGCGCGAGAGGCGCTAGTCAAATAGTCGGCAAGTGACTCCGCGCGTCCAGCTCCGACTTCTTTCCCTTCGGCTGTGTTCGCTCCGTGACTATCAGCTGCGGCAGGAGGGGGGACGACTGTACCTGCAAGTGAATAACCATATTTAGAGCTCTTTTACTTGTATGAAGGACCGACGAGACACATTACGATTAGTAACTACCGCTGTCTATGGACGGCTTCGTCCACCGATTTTCACTAGATTTTTGGTTCACACTAATCTAGGGAATCTAATTTAGATTACATAAGGGATTTATTTGGAAGTTTTTATCAATGCAACGTCCACTAGGACCTCCTGATTAAACCCTTAGGAGATTTATTTGGATTTTTGTTTACACCGATCTCATATTATCTTGGGGATTTTATTTCAGATATTTTACTTAAAAAAAGATTAAATCATAAAATTCCGCACAAACAAGTAATATTAAAATGTTTCAGCATTAATTTCCAAGAATCACAAATCAAACATTGTTGACCGTTATATTGTTTAATTTATATAAAATGTTTAGCAGGGGATTCTAGTGAACGGAACACTATGGACACCTGCTCAGCTCAAAAGTCGCAAGTGTGTAGCGGTCTCCTTTCGACTCAGAATAGGAGGGGCGTGGTCACTTTTAACTTCACCGAGACCTCATCAGGCCTGTCGAGTAAAATTAGTGTACACGCGACGTTGAATTCTATTTCAAATTTATTCAAATTGTCATCATCATTTCCCTACCACATCATGAACGTAGCCCACAGGATTAGCAAGCTAAAGTGGCAGTGGGCTGACCAAATTTGCCGAAGAACCGATAACCGTTGGGGTAAACGAGTTCTTGAGTGGAGACCGCGTCTCGGCAAACGTAGTGTAGGACGTCCACAGGCCAGGTAAAGCGATGATTTGCGCAAGACGGCTGGCAGGAGCTGGATGCGAGAAGCCATAGATCGAAGTAAGTGGCGTGAAATTGGTGAGGCCTATGTCCAGCAGTGGACTGCGATAGGCTGATGATATATATGATATATATGATATATATCCCTACCCTTTTCCCAACTTTTTTTAGGGTCGGTGCAATGAGTTTTCTTCCTCCATTCTCCTCTATCACGCGTCATATATCCGTCAACTTCCATTCATAAACTCTCTTAACTACGTTTTGCTCATCTCTACGCATCACATGTCCATACCAGGTTAGTCTGTTGCTTCTCAACTTTTCAACCACTGGTGCTACTTACAGGCTTCCTCTGATGTCATTTCATTCATGTCATTCTCACCACACATGCATTTCAATATTCGCATTTCAGCTACATGCAGGCGTCTCTCATTCGTTTCCTTTATTGGCCAACACTCAGATCCATGCAGAACCGCAGGTCTGATGAACGTTTTTTATATATTTGTCCCTTTAACGTTAAATTTATTCAAATTGTATTATACAAAAATATTTTAATGAGGCAGGTAAGTAAATATACGAATTTTTAATATACAGTTTAGTAGTTGTATAAACATAAAAATGTATTTATATAAATGGAAATTATATGATTTTAAATTGTAATTTTTACTCAATAAATGCCAGCTTCAACTCATGTATACGTATTACAATGTATTGAATTATTCAATTTTACATTTTGACTACAATATAAAATATAACGAATAACAGATAATTACTAGCAAATATTCATTTTCTCTTTGTGTACCACTCTACTTACTAATTTTTATACTCAGTAGAGTTTGTTTGTTTAGTTAAACCTGCTTATCTCGGGAACTACCGGTCCGATTTCAAAAATTCAGAAAAAAATATCACGCTACAATCAATAGGAGTGAAGTATCAATGAAAAATGGCTCAAAAACGGGGCAACATTATTTACCTAGCTACCACGTCGAGGACTTTTGTATAAGAAATTGTCGGAATTATCTTCTTAAAAACAACATATTGAAAGCTGTCATCATCGTCATTAATGTCAATCTTTCCATTTTAGTAAATCTCTTCACATTAGCCCGGCCACTTTTTAAAATATCATCATAATATTGACTACCCCATTAGTTTATGATAATACCATAAACAAAGAAGCGAATTTTAATACTACCGTCCAACAGAAATACGTCGAAATTACAGGTCTCACGAGATTAGCTAATAATATAGGTTAATAATGGACATTAATGAAATAATGGAATACATTCTATTGAAAAATGAAATATTAATATAAGCGATATTTCTTTTCTTATGTCATAATTTAAGGTGGGTTTCTAATAAATGTTTTATTAATATTTTTATATATGAGCCTGCCAAAGTGTCTCTACTCTGCTTGATGGAAAACATGAACAAACTCCATGAGTAGTGGTCACCATACTCATTACAAATGCACTACATCATATACTATACTGATACTGATGATAATTCACCTCGAGACTCAGCTTTACCAAAAGAGCAGTTCTACAATGCGTTCATTTTTTGCCCCTCTTGGTGTGATCTTCTGTGTGGGTTTCGTTTTGTGATTGGGGCGTATCTTCTGTTTCTTGGCCTCGTCTCATGAATTCATACTGCAGGGGTATTTTAATGCTGATAAATGCTAGAAGACTATTAACAACCTAGAGTTTTATTTGCGTTAAAAGAATTTTGTATTTGTATTTATTATTTATTTTTATTATTATATTTTATTTATTATTAATTTTGTATTTATTTATTTATTTCGTTTTGTATTTGACAATCATTTCATATTATTTTCGTCCCAGACGTTACGGCGCTCATAGCCCAGTAGCACTCGGAGATTAGAAATAATCACCAAGGGTAACGATGGCGCAGGTCTGTACCTGGATGGATGACCGCTGGTGGCATGTTACCATGAGCGTCTCCGTGATTCGGCGGTCACGTTAAGCAGTCGGTACCGGTTGTTATCAAAGGTTAACAGTCGTGAAGCTTAGTTGGAGGCCTTCGGGCGGCTTAAAAACATCCAACGGTAAGATTTACGTAGCCGCAACGTAGTCTTGCCAGTCCCTAGTCCCGTAGGCCTTAACCCTCTCCTGAGAGGAGACTCGAGCCCAGCAGTGGGACACTATGGGTTGTTGATATATGTTACGGACAATTTTTACGAAATGTCCTTGAAGTCAGAAAATAAATGGAATTTTTAAAGTATGCAAAATGGTTTCAAGAGAAAACTAAAATCGTTATGCAAATTTATGTCCGATGATCTTTATATGTTTTTAAAGGATTTTGGACCAGTTTCTATTCCGTTTCCGCATCTGGAAACTTACAGCATCCTAAAGGAGATATATCGTGTGTATAGTTGTGAATGTATAGTTATACATTTACGTACGACTTTTAAAGGGACAGATTTCCTATGCCTATTGTTAAAGAAATAAAGTGCACTCTGTACAAACCTGTGCTCTCCTGGCTTTCTCATATTCCTCGTGATTAGATTGCGGCACTGTGAACAGGAAGTTTTCGAAGATAGGGTGCCTGAGCAGCTGTTCGCACGTCCACCTTACCATCGGGTCCTTGTCAAGGCATTTCTGGAATATAAACAGTGATCAAAACTGTTAAAATAGATCAGTAACTTAATATAAGCAACACGTTATTTATTACAATTCATACATTAAATCCGGGTTGAACACAATTTAGTTCAAATGTTCTTGTTATAATTTAATTGCTACTTTCGTTACACGCAAACATAATACTGTTAAAGAATTACGAGGATATGAGAGGAAAAAAATAAGACAGCAAATGTCATCACACCTTTTTCTCCCTTATAGTAAAAATCAACTCAGAGCCAACTATGCAGGAAAATCACAATGCGAAGACAGAGAGAAACTCAAAACAAAACCTATATGTTTCAGCCAACTACACCATACTTTTTTCTGGCCAAAGCCTTCTTTCTAAATTGAGGGTTATGATCAGTAGGGGACTGTTTAAGGTTGTTTTGATGATGATAGAAAAAATGAGTAAGATGAGAAGGCAATGACTAAGTGGATTTCGCGACCGCAATTTTTGCGTGTAGTTCAGGGTCGTACACCCAATCGTAGTCTCTTGCAACTATGTTCCTTGCTTACCTAGATTGAAAAATATAACTTACATTCAAAAAATCTAACACCAGTTCATTGGTGCTATATCTATTCGGTATTTTCCTCTCCAATGGCTCCAACATATTAGGTTCTGGCAACACCATTCCCTGGTAAGAAGTCAGCATTTATTAGGTAGCTGAACAATACGAGTATGAGGTAAAAATGTACTCTATTTTTCTTGGAAAACTTAAATTCTATACTTATGTTATAAATTCTAAAGAAACTCTCTCTGTCTGTCCATCGGTCTGTTATGCTTTCAAGACTATTAAACAGCTGCACCAATTTCAATGTCAGGTATGGAAATACTTTGATATAGGCTACTCTTTATACCGAGAACAGACATACACGTGGGCAGAGCCGCGGGCAATAGTTAGCTATGTAGTTTATATAAATTGATCGCGGTCACAAACGGCCTGTGACCTAGGCTCATGCAATCTAGTCGAAATTACGACTGCCTCGGTGGCATAGTGGTAGCGTTTGCGACTGCTAAGCTTGAGGTCTTAGGTTCAATTCCCGGGTCGGACCAAATGTTTATATGATCTGCATATATTTGTTTCGGAGTTTGGGTGTTTTCTAGGTATAATATGTCTAGTACCCATAATACAAGCTATGCTTTGTGTGGGACTAGACGGCGTTGTATGTTAGATGTCCGAAGTAATTATTATTTAAGTTTACATTGAATACTTAAGTAGATATCATAGAAAATGAAATTAAAATTTATTATTTCTGGACGTTTTGTCGTCTTCAAAGAAGTAACTAGCTAAGTAAATACAGTTAGAAGATTTAAATCACAACAGAGATCAATGAGTTTTTATAACAACATCTTTCTACTAGTATATATAATTAAAAAAGTATGTGAAATACGTAACTAAATAATTCCTTTCGAGTATATGTCGAACACCATAGTATTCGTAATCATTTATGGCGTACAATTTTATACATTATTTTAGTCCTATTGTGGTGAGGCCTGTAAGTTCTACAGCATAATGACTTTATATTAAATTAAACTATTAAAATCAGGTTATTCAAGAGATTGACAGTATTTGAACGACAAACTTACTTGAAAAAATGAGTTCTGCGACAATATCGTCATATGCCTGGGTAGTAAATCTCCGAGGGTTTTTCTAATAAGATACAATTGGTCAAGGTCGCTTTTGCCTGGCCATAACGCTTCGCCCGACAAAAGTTCAGCAAACACACATCCTGGAAACAATTACACTTATTTTTTAACAAGATAGTCTTTAATTTTGCTTTTGCGTGAATGGGCCGGCTCAACCAGAATGATACCACGGCCTCACAGATAACCGGTGTGAAACAGCGCTTGCGCTGTATTTCTCAGAGTGAAATCCCCCTCCCCATCTGTCAAAAGTCGGCAGCGCACTTGTGACGCTTCTGGTGTTGCGGGTATCGATGGGCGGCTTGAATCTCTTTCTATCAGGTCACGTCTGCTCGTTTGCACTCTATTCTGTAAAATTTTTTGAGAAACGTTGATTTATAAGATTATATTAGAAGATAATATTTTACTAAAATTAAATTATAATCATTTGTTGTTCAATGTTGTTCATGTTGTTGTGTCCTCAATCAAAAACCTCTTATTTCGCGGGGAACCTTCAGAATATACATGAAAAGAACATCTGGACTCAGAACAATACGTTGTGGATCACACAAAACATTGTTCCATATTGGGAACCAAACCAACACTCAGCGGAGAGGGAAGTAGCGTGCCGACCTCTTAAATTGTCAGTTAATTGTAATTAAACCGTAGGTAATTTTATAGTTATCAAGAATTTTTGTCAGTTAGAATTCATTCGGTTGCGAATTGGTTATCTCCACGCAGATCTTTTGTAGTAAAAATAGGCAAGAAACTCTAAGGGGCCGTCTCCACGGGCGAGAGAATCGCAACGAATTTGCGTTTCTATCATCGAATAATCTCCACGAACGAAAGACTATTCCTTTAGTGTATTGTGGTAATTCATAGAGGAATCACCGAGTGTATATTATATATAGAAATAAATGTGCCATAACGATATAATCACCGCGATTTTCTCTTTCGTGGAGACTGCCTCTAAGGCAACTTACCAATAGCCCACACATCTACTGGTGTGCTATACATGGTATCTCCAACTAGAAGTTCTGGGGCGCGGTACCACCGCGTCGCCACGTAGTCTGTGTAGCTCTCACCCGGACCTGGACATGTATAGCGAAAGATATCTGTTAGTTACCGCTTTGATGATTATTCGATAGTCATCATCTAGATGGGAGTGGCGGGAAGGTATATGTACCCATCACTTTCTTTAAGTGTGGTAACCCACCTCAGGCCATCAGGGGTTCGCGATGAAGCACTGTGTACATCTTTGCATCTGAAATTAGTAGGGATTTGGGTACAGCTGTTATTAACACCTGCGGAGACTACCACCAGTTCCAGTCTACCCTGATCCTGCAGTTGAGATGTTTTAAAACAACTTTGCTTACTCTTTACATAGTATTGTTTCTGTTTAAGTCTATGGCACTCACGACTGTACACCAGCTGACCCACGCAACTTCGTCTCATTTAAAATCATGCTCGGCTCATATTGGTCTAAACATGATGAAAATTATCGTATTTTAGGCAAAACAAACATTATTAAAAAAATGTGAAAATCAGTTAGACAGTTTCGGAGTTCGTCCTTAAATGTGACACGAGAATCGTACGTAATAGATTGTTTTGAGTCCACATTTAAGCGACTATAGTTTAACATATTAGTAAATTATAATAAACGTATTCTTAGTATAAGAACGAGTCCCCGGCCAACCAGCTATGCGCAAAACTACAAAGCCTTCTTAAAGGTTAAAGGTAAAGGCCAGCCATTATAAGCCCCTTTCTCCATTCTTTGATAGTAGTTTGATTAATGGTCTCACACCCCTTCTGACACGGAAGATCAAACCTTTACGCCTACACGGTTAATTTTAACTATGGAAGTAGGGTTATCAAGTACCCGCGAAAAGATAATAGTCTATGGTTATTTTTAGTTTTCAGTTCGAAAATAGATAAGCAAAGAGTTCTTATGTAATGCGAACTTGATTTAAGTTTAAGGTCACGGAATTGTTATTAGTACTAGCTTTTCGATGTATGAGGTATATTTAATTTATTTTTTGGTGTGAATGGGCAGGCTCGACTGGAGGCATACCACGGCCTCACAGAAACCCTGTGTCAAACAGTGCTTACGCTATGTTTCACCGAGTGAGGATACTTGAAGCCCAAATCCCAACACCTCTCCCCGTCCCCCAAACCGGCAACGTATTTGTAACGCCTCTGGTGTTGCGGGTGTCCATTGGTGGCGGTAATCGCTTACCATAAAGCGATACGTCTGCTCGTTTGCCCACTATGCCAGAAAAAAAGAAGGCTTTGATTACATTCAACATAAAGCTGTGGTATTATTTTAGGGTGGCTTATTGATTGTCATAACATAAAACGATAACAGTTTAGGAAGGTTCGTGATTTTAATGTTGTTTTTTAATTTGAGAGAAGAGAGTAAGTGATAACTTTAATAAACAGGGAGAGAGAGAGAGAGAGAATATTAAGGCTGAATTAAAAAAATGTTAGTACTAAGAATTTTTTTCATACGATATCCGATTCTTATTTATAAATGTGTAAAATAAAGTAACATACAATAAAAAAAGCGTTTTCCAGAGCTTCATTTTCGTTTTCCGTTTTTCGTTTTCCGGAGATTTATGAGTTGCCGTGGGAAAGCCACGCTTCGGCATGCATGGGCCGGCTCGACCGGAGTGAGGATACCGGAGGCCCATAATCCAATCATTCTCCTCATCCCCTTCCCTATCCCCCAAAGCCGGCAACGCACTTGTGACGCCTCTGGTGTTACAGGTGTCCATGGGCGGTGGTAATCCCTTACCATCAGGTGATAGTTCTGCTCGTTTGCCCCCTATTCCACAAAACAAAAAAGTTGTAAGCTAAGTACATATTATGAATATGTACTTAAAAACCTTGACGACAATTGCCTACATTCATAAAAGTAACTAAAAAAATGAAATTAATAAGTTTCTCGTGTTGTGAGTACTGGACCGAAATGATATCACAGAAAACCGGTGTGAAACAAGGCTTGCGTAATGTTTCACCGAGTGTTTGAGGATGCCGGCCCATACTCAACACCTCCCACACCCCCCTCCCTTTCTCCTAAAAGCCGGCAACGCACTTGTGACGCCTCTGGCGTTGCAAATGTCCATAATTTATGGTAATCGCTTACCATCAGGTGATACGTCAGCTCCTTTAACCCCTATTCCATATAAAAAATAAAATGATCGGTGTTATTAACGTCTGCAGCTCAGGGGTGCTTGACTAGTTTACTTTTGAATAATTGTTAAAAAACCCTAGTTTCAATTTCTACTTACAATTGAAATGAGACGCATTATACAATATGAACCTATTTATTTTTCTTCCTACAAATAATGGCTAGTTATCAGAGCACAGAATTTACCAACTTTCGGATGACACGGCCCGTGCGATGCCGTTGATGCTGCTACTTCATATAAAAACATTAGCATTTGTCCGAGAATCCGCCCGTGTATATATATATATATATATCGGTTATCGCGGTAAATAGTAACCATTTCCTTCCTCAAAAAGCAAAGTATCTCCTGGACAAATATCATTGAAGTCGATGATGCGGTCTAAACCGTAACAGACAAAGACTTACTTTCGAATATTAGTATAGATTCGATTTCGACATCTGTCGATACTAATTTACCATAAATGAGAAAACAAGAACAAAACTAAGACAGAAATATGATGAGGAAAAAAAAAATAAAAGCGGCTTTTATTTTTTTTTTCCTCATCATATTTCTTTCAGTATAAAATAAATAATAACCGACTTTAATGACTCCACCCTACCTGATGGAAAGCATAGGTTGCATATTAAGTCAAAATTAGAACACGGTCAGCAAAGGACTTTTTGAGTTTCAGCAAGGGACAAAAACCACTCTTTAACAAGCTCTTGTTTAGTTTCACCTGTCCCGATGTTTGTCTGTAATCTTGTAATCTTGCAAGTAAAATTTGATCCACTTCCCGATTTTTGATTGAGCTGAAATTTACCTTTAGTTCTGATGACAATGCCATAATTTTTGTAATGGTTATTATTATTAATACAAAATGGCCACCGTAACAAAATAACGGCGTACATGTTTCTGAAAAACCCACCCAATCATTGACATTTCATTTCATTTGATACCCGCATCAAATGAAATGACTTGAAGTCATTTCTTTTAATAACAACTAAAATAATAAAATAAAACTTTTTAAATTAATCAGTTGTTAGATAAATAAACTTCAACTATCCTTTAGACTAAAACGTATTTAAACATTGATTTATTATAATTGCCGTGCCCCTATTTTCATGCACAAACACACAACTAGACGTATATGACGCATAAATTGCTTGACGTACGTTTGGTTGCTATATTGGAGTTCACGATAAATACTAATGTCGTGCGTGTACTGTGGTCCCTTCATTATACTTTTACAGAGTACTGAACATCAATAATTCTATAGTTATTCGTAATTTACCCGATGATGACATGATGAGTCATTGTAATCGCTATCACCCCTATTTAACCTGACTACTAAAAAGTAATATTTTTGGCAATCTATGTTTTAATATTCCACCGCCACGCTTAAATGTTTCATTTTAATGAATGAGTTATCAATATAGATAGAATAGTAATGATGGTCTTCGTGACAGAGGCCATACCTAAAAATGTTGTGTGATTAAAGTTTCCAAAACTTGTTATTATATGCTGTGCTTAAGGTCTCGGCTTTCATTCCCGGGTCGGACCAAATATTAGTATGATCTTCAAATATTGGTTTCGGAGTTTGGATGTTTTTTATTTTTGTTTGGGGCTAGATGGCGTTGTATGTTAGATGTCTGGAACACTTTTTTTATTTATCGTATAAGTGTACGAACGAGCGTACGTGTCTCCTGATTGGAAAAATTCATTATCTGCCTATCATTTTCTGAGGAGACAAGGAGGAGGAAAAGTATATATAAGAGGCTACGAAAACTTGATTCCAAGGTGAAAAAAAAGACAGTTCATCATCGCTTTTTTATGGAATAATGAGCAAAGGAGCAGACGTGTCGCCTGATGGTAAGCGATTATCACCGCCTATGGACATCCGCAGCACCAGAAGCGTCACAAGTGCGTTGCCGGCCTTTGGGGGATGGGACAGGTGTTGGGATATAGGTCTCCGGTATCCTCACTCACTCGATGAACCACAGCGGACTGTTTCACACCGGTTTTTTGTGAGGCCGTAGTATCACTCCGGTCGAGTCGGCCCATTCGTGCCGAAGCTAGGCTCTCCTACGGTAAAACGGCAATTCTTTGGTTCCTTTTATTTTACAATAAGCCATCCATAACAAAATGAATATCGATTCACAAAGAAATAGGTGAACACTACCAGCCATTCATCTTTAAAACAAATTACGAAACAAATAAGAATTACACAAGCATTGAAACTGTATTCGTAAGCAGTAATCAAT
The DNA here is from genome assembly GCA_003709505.1 of Hyphantria cunea. Classification (NCBI taxonomy): domain Eukaryota; kingdom Metazoa; phylum Arthropoda; class Insecta; order Lepidoptera; family Erebidae; genus Hyphantria; species Hyphantria cunea. The sequence goes on from PKRV01001119.1 coordinate 1,366,483, forward strand.
ATTCCTTAGTTTTTTAACCCTCACCTGTAAATAGCCCGAGTCATGCGATGTATGTACGGTAGATGTAAAATATTATTATTGTAATAAAATGAAAAGGTTTGACTTACAAAATATTATAAAGAGTTATTTGAAGGTGAAAAACTGAGTTCTTGGAATGCTTTGTTGCTGGTAAATTTTCTAAAAATGAAAGAAATCCTAACTAGATCGATTAATCGACCCCGAAATCCCCTGCATACTAAATGTCATGAAGAGCGTTTGGAGCCGAATGTACAAAAATTGCTCGTTTAGAGTATTTCAAACATTATTTCAACAATTAGAGAACTGCGGATGTTCAAATTTTCATTGATAAAAAAAACGGTCTGTGGACATTTTAACATAGGAGTTTCTTTGATAGCTTTTTATCGTTATAACAACATATGAAAAAATTGTCTTTTTGCAGATCTGACATTATTAAAAGGGGCAATCGATTAATTCTGCTTTAAAGGCACTACAGAATAGTTTTCATTAAGTATAGATCTTTAAGCCATAGATCGAACTAAGTGGCGTGAAATTGGAGAGGCCTATGTCCATCTGTGGACTGCGATAGGCTGATGATGATGATGATGATGATGATGATAAATCTTTCTTCTTCTTTTTTTCAACCGCTGGGAACTCCACCTTTTACTACTCTCAAGTTAGTTAAATAATATTTCCCCATTTACGCAAATTTTACCGTCGATTCTTGGCTATTAGACTTCTTAGAAAAAATAGAAAAATTGGCTACTTATGGGCTAAATTGGATTCTTAGAAAAATAAAGAATGACTTAAAGAAATTGGTCCAGCCGTACATGACGCTATAACCAAGGGAAACAGGAAAACATTTTTATATACCTACACATAGAATTATTAGTTTGCCACCTAGAATTCTAAAATTATAAAAATGATAAAACAAAAGTTTCTTTTTACGCCAAGTATTGGTTATTTAATAATAATATCATTGAGAACAGCTGTTGCTATTTCCAGTATTTTACGACACGATAACTATATATTATGTTTTCTTTCTTTCGCTATAATTATAACGAAAATTAGTAATCGTGTATCTATACATAAATACTAATATTATAGATTCGAAAGTTTGTAACACTGTCTATTACTCTTTCACGGCTAAACCGCTATACCGAATTAAAAAGAAATTTGATAAGTAAATACTTGATTTTTTCCTTCTTAAATTCTCGAGGAAGGATACAAGCTTTTCTCTACCGCGATAACCGACATACATGTGGGCAAAACCGCAGGCGATAGGTAGTCACATCTAAAATTACTTTAGCTGACTTACGAACTGATTAATCAACTCAAAGCCTGAACTGGGCTACAAAGTTTCGGCGTTTGGTGTTTTAAATGTCGTAAGCGTCCACTAAAATGTATTTGCTGGAAATTTTACCTCTATCTATTCAAATAAATAAAATTGAAGTGCCTGTCTGTTATTTCAAATTAATAACTTTGCACTAAACGCATAAAAGTATATAAGGTGCACGGTTGTTATTGTACCCGCTCATTGAAGGTTGTCATAGCCCAGTTTCTATTTCGTTGATAAGAAACAATCAGCGAGCATAAATGACCGCTGGTGGCATGATACCATAAGCGTCTTCGTGATTCGGAGGTCACGTTTAGCAGTCAGCCCCGGTTGTTATCATAGGATAACAGTCGTAAAACTTAGTTGGAGACCTTTGAGTGGCTTGAAAACATTCAACGGCAATATTAGATAGCAACGTATTCCTGCCAGTCCCCACTTACCAGCACGCTTGGCCAGCGTGCGGACGTATAGCATTCATCCTCTCCTGAGAGGAGACCCGAGCCCAGCTGTGGGACATTATGGGTTGTTGATGAACGGTTACATGGAAGTTCGTCAGTTACAAAATTAGTCATACGAAATAAAATATATAGCCCGTAAAGCCGTGGGTAATAATTAGTTATACAAATTAGTGTTTTATGCCCCTACTACTTATTAATACTAGTCCGGCCACGTTGGCCAATAGCCTTTTTTGATTACTGATATAAACAAAAGACAACTCCCGCTTTAGGAGCATATTCTTCTGTCGCAGGGAACCTTACAAACATACATGTTACGGACTCAAAAAGCACCTAGACTTTGAACAACAATTTGTGAATTAGACATTTATTGTAAGTTACATTTTGTGCTACTTTTTGTTGCCAAAATAAATATTTTTCTTTCTTTCTTTCTTTGTAAAAAGAAGAATGACGAACTGAGAACCAGTAGAAAGCGCCGTGGTGATCACTTAAAACACTGCGCAATTTATGCAGTCAAGACAATACTGGATTCTTTCATTGATCCACTGGAAATTAATAAATCTCTGTAGCAAGGCTTGGTTACCTATACCCGCAACGAAAACGTATCAGAAATCCGTAGCAAAGTTTGCTATTTACGGACATCGCGGAGAACATCCTACTAAAATATAAATTCACTAGCCTGCGCCTGCGCATATGATGATTATCAGTATAAATAGAAGCTTATGTGTTAAACTGATGCTAAAACTATATTACTGTAAAGTTTCATCTGAATCTGTTAAGTAGTCTTTGCGTCAAAGAGTGACAAACATCCATACATACCATACATACTAATATTCGTAGGAAGTGGGGTAGGAGAATAGGATAATCAAATAGGTTTTATTTCAAGTAGACTTTAGTTCCACTGTCCCAAAATGTCATTCCTATATAATCAATCAGCAACAATCTTCATAAGTTACTCTTTTTAAATCAAAGTTTTAGGTATTCTATACCTAAGAATTCTGTGAAGTCTAGTTTTCCTTCTCAGATATTTTTCATCTGAGTTTGGAACATATAACAGTCAGTCAAAAGGAATGATTTTTGCCTTCTAATACATTACGACCGTATATAATAGAAAATATCGACGACATAACCCCATATCCGCGAGTCAATCAGCAACTCAAAGGGGCCGATCGGCGATAACCTGAAGCCTAGAAAACGGTCCGCATCGTTTATCTTAACCTAGATCAGGCCTATTATACAGACAGGTTCATAAGGTACGAAGAAATTTATGTAACAAAATCAGTACTTATATAGATTTTAAGATATTCGTTGAACTGAACGATATTTATTGTTTATGATCTAAAATTCACGGCTTAATTTGGATAAAACATTGTTATAACAGAAAAAAAGGCCTGATAGAGATCATTTTTGAAAGCGTAGCTACTGCAGTCTTTCGCATGCGTAAATAAAGGGAACATAAAATACACAAACATATCAAATAGCTATGAGAGTTACTATGATATGAAAAAATATGTTTTTTTACATGCAGTTAACTATTACTTTTTGTCTATTGCTAATCTGTAATTTATGTGCACTTACTTTATAAAATTTCTTCATCACCCCATGGTTGATTGGCAGAGAATGCCCTAGGCGGATTTAAGTCCGCCGATGTACAAAAGTGCATAAAGCTTATAATAAATAAATGAAATGAAAGAAAATGCACCCACCCTGCTAATCCCCTGGGTGTCGTATGGCTAGTAAAGGACTAACTACGCAGTATACCATTACTGCAAGGAAACCCTATATCAACAAGTCTGGAGAGCGAGGTATGAAAGGCAAAACCTCCTTGCTAAGCAGTAGTTTGTTATAGGCGAAAACAAATACCTATAATGACATCTCCCTAATTTAAAAGTCATTCACACACATCGAAAAATACAACCCATAACCCTTTGTCTGAGAAAGTGAGAAAATAATAAATTAAAAGTCAAATCAATACCTTTCTTTAAAAGGGTTCATCGACATTAAATGGCGTTTTCTACCCTAATGCGATAAACATAATTAAATATGTTGACAATTCACGTCAGCAACCCTCATCTAACGTTATTGACCTGTGGTCAATAAACCCAACTAATGATAGGTGTCATACAAATTATACCGATTGATAGCATCTGTAATTTATGCTTATAAAGTAGGGTAATGTTTAGATTGATAAGAAGCGTGTCGATATGAACATTATTCAAAAATACGTTCGGTTATGTTTCAACTTGTTTTAGACTAATATACCTAAGGGCTTCTTTATAATCACTGTGTAATATTCTACAAATTTATTCCATCATAACAAATGTTGTTTATGAAAATTGAACTGCATTACTACAGTGTAATTTACAACCTTTCTATATCTGTTAAAATCATCATCATCATTAATTAACATAAAATATTTGAGTCTTTTGCAATTAGATTTATTACCCGATTACGAAAGGAGGAACGATGTATTGTATTTTTTTGGCACGCTCTAGAGCCTAAATGACTTGTTGTTTTTTTAAGTGAGTGGCATCAATAGATTCGTCTTAGCCGTGACAGTGATACAGGGTACATGAAAATTTAAAACAAAATAAAAAAAATATACGCAGTCGGATTTTCTTTTTAATAATTCAGCACTTGTTATGCGTATATGTTCAAAATTTTTTAAGATTTTTATACAACTCTACTTACGATAGTTTTAAATAACTCATCTGTAATTAAAACTGGTGTAATAATATAAATGTGGAAGTAACTCTGTCTGTCTGTTTCGCTTACACGGCTAAATCACTGCACCGATTTCAAACGAATTGGGTATGAAGATACTTTGATTCTTGAGGAAGGACATAGGCTATTTTACCAGATAACTGAAATATACGCGGTTGGAACCGCGAACAAAAGCTAGTAATCTATAGATTTATAATGTGATTTATTTAAAACTGTCGTAGATAAGCAATTTTTTTGTTTCCTTTGCCAAGTTTAAGTTGTCAACCAACCAGATCTGCTCTTTATTAGGTAACTTCAAATCGTTTTTTAATATCATCATCATCATCATCATCATCAGCCTATAGCAGTCCACTGCTGGACATAGGCCTCTCCAATTTCAAGGCACATTTAATATAACCTCTAGTAAAACTGGAGATTGGGTATCGAAAACGGTCGTTATACGTTTCTCGTCAATCCTCGTTTAGCAATCCTACCTTTTTCAGGTTCATATTTTAGGGCTCTTTCAATTCATAAGTACTCAATCGACAAATCAGCGTATACACTAAAAATAAACTAGATCCCGTAGTCGTAAAGTACCGCATTAAAGAATATCTTCGTGATCAAGCTACATAACAGATACTTCTAAGAACCTTGACATTCAGGTCTTGCACGGAAACCCATAGTTAATGTGGTAGATGTTATCTAGTACAGTTCTTCTACGTATATTGTCAGAAGGTACAAATGCAACTGGCTGCTAAAGAAGTCACAACTCTAAATAATAGCTACAAGGTACATTATCAAAATAAGATAGTTACTAGTTCTCTTTCGCACATCCACGCCAAAGGGTATCATTGTGTGCACCGAGTACTCTGAGGAACAGCTGCCACCTACGTATGGAGAGGAGAGGAAAAGGATTAGGAAGGGAGAAGAAAATGTGGAGAAGTCTCATGAATGTCTAATTGTAAGTGACTTATTAAATCGTACCATGATAGGTTTGTCCCATAGTCGCTCTAAAATACCATTTGTCAAACTGAACCAAGAGATTTTGGAAGCACGGGATCCAATCCGATCCCAGATATTCATATACATACATCTATGTATGGAGTTCGAATTTCAATCACCATTGTGTCTTTAGAGCAGTACCATAACAGATCAACATATGAATACTTTCTCAACCTATAAAACCTAAATCTTAAACTTTACATTGTAAATTTCAGGTGCGCACACACACTACATACACAGTATCTACTAAAATTCTTATAAAGATGTAATCGAAAGTCTCCTTTAATTCTTTTTAAACTTTACAAACATTCGCGAAACATACACACAATTCGTATGCTAACCACAAAGAAGCAGAATATACACACAAAAAAATGTTATTCCGTTTGGGGATCAAACCCAGCAGCAAGGAGTGTAGTTTGCCACGCTGAATTGTCTATATTTGCTATGAAAAAGGCTGCCCACAGTCTTGGATTCTATTCATGCTTTCCATCAGGCAGAGTAGACTCCACATTGGCTGGCAGGCTTCTGCAAGTGACCACTTAAACTTCTACGATATCCGAGTAGTCTATATATCTTGAAATATGAAAATGCTACGCACTGATCATCCTCGCGAAGCCGAAATCACACAGCTTGACCACACCCTGAGCGGTGAGTAATATGTTCTCAGGTTTCACGTCCCGGTGGATGCAATTGTGTCTGTGGCAGTACGCCACACCCTGCAGCGTTTGCCAGATTATCTGCTTCGACAGTAACTCTGGACAGCCCTGGAGAAGAACAGATAGAATAAGCTGGGGAATAACTCTTTAAGAAACTGACTCATGACTTTAACACTTCTAAAGTTCTACAAAAAATATTTTGAAATCTATTTATTAACAAACACAAAAATCGAAAACAGTTTGAAACATTCGGTTACTTATTTTTCTGTGGTTCGTTATGGTACAAGGAAGCGAAAGAACGTAAAAACTGCGAGTAAAATAGTAAAAGCAATACTTTTCTTAGGGTAAATTAAAACAGCCCGTAACCTTTCCTGGCTGTCAAACATCTGAGATCAATCTAAACAAAATAAAAACGCGTGAGGATTATCTTTGGTATGCCATCAAATTTAGCTTTAATGATATCTATGCTTGCTCAAAATAAACTTCAAAGAAAAGTATACACTAAAATAAGTAGAACCTAGATGACCGAGCTTTGATCGGTAATTTGTTTTTTGTAAATTTTGTAAAAGTAAATCTTCTGCTAGATCGATTCATCGCCCTAAACCCCTGCATACTAAATTTCATGAAAATCGTTGGAGCCGTTTCCGAGATTTAGATTATATATATGTGTTGACAAGAACTGCTCATATAAGGCATTAGATTAGATATATTTTAAGTTAGACACTTCTTACGTTTCTGTTTTATAAGGGCAAATTCTATAACCTACTTTCTGAAATTTCATCCAACATTATTTCAAATTGCTAACATTTGATTAATATCAAACCTGAATATGTTTTCAAGTTTCAATACTTCATAAATGACAATTGTCGACAACGAACACTTCAATTCTTGGGTATGTCGAGGTCAAACTTTTGAATGTACCATGAAAAAAATAAAATAATAATGTTTTACTTGACCCCGATAGTGCATAGTCTAAGCCTGACCCCTTTTTTGAAAGGTATGTATGTACTTCAACTGTTCTACATATTATTGTTAAATTGGGTATGATTGTTGAATTAAAATGATTACAATGGTAATATTGTTACAGCAGTAAAGGACACAATACAATTCTTTTGCGGTATATTTAACTTTAAAGTGCTATTCTACTTAGAGACAGTGATACTAATTCTGTTGTTTGAAAACTCTCTAAAGTAAGGTAAAAATAAGACTTTTTGGTTAAAGGACGTTCTAAATATCGAATTAGGTACGTCATAGAAAGCTAGTCGTTATTAAAATAAATTTTAAAAAAAATGGTTCACTAAAATCTTTTCAGTAAATACATTTTCAGAGTTCAAGTTTATGTTCTCCCCTTCAAGCAAAAATATATCATTCATTCATCAACAACCCATAATGTCCCACTACTGGGCTCGGGCCTCCTCTCAGGAGAGGGTTAAGGCCATACGTCCCCACGCTGGCCAAGTGCGGGTTGGGGACTGGCAAGACAACGTTATGGCTACGTAATCTTACCGTTGGATGTTTTCAAACCGCCCAAAGGCCTCCAACTAAGCTTCACGACTGTTATCCTATGATAACAACCGGGACCGACAGCTTAACGTGACCTCCGAATCACGGAGACGCTCATGGTAACATGCCACTAGCGGTCACCCATCCAGGTAATGACCGCGCCGTCGTTGCTTACCCTCGGTGATTGTTTCTAAACACCGAGTGCAACTGGGCTATGAGCGCCTCAAAAATATAAACATCACACCAATATTATACAGACAAAAGTTGGTGTGTGTGTTTCTACGTTTGTTGGTTCTCCACGCTCACTTAGCTGGAACTAAATTTATAAAAATCCGTATGGAGGTAGCAAACACCATAATCAACACATAGGCTATTTTAGTCCCTAAAAATGTAGTATTCTCGTGAGATCAACAACGAATAGAAATACTATATTGATAAACTATAGTGACTGTACGGTTGGCATAGTGGTTTAAACGGTCTGTGGATATCGTAAGAAAGCGGTTCCTGGATCCCTCCCGTCTCAGGCGCATAGTGGCACACCGTGTGTTTTTAGTCGATTCAATTCCGACACGCCGCCCCTCCGCAAACCCCGCTGGGGTGAAGGGACGAGTGGGTTTCCAAACGTAAAAAAAGAGTGGTTTAAACGGTCGACACGCAGCTTTCTGCTGTGGTCTCTAATCCTACATGGGACAATACTTTGTGTTATTCATAAATTGTTGTTTTGAGTCTGGATGTGTACGTTCCATGTATGATTGTTAAGAAACCCGCGACACAGGATGTAAATTCCTAACGTGAGAGTTACCTTTTCAAAAGTATAAATAAACGATCTTTTTAGCTATATAATAAACCGTCAAGAAAATTGAGGCAAAACTACATGTTTTATAAATCCATCGAGTTCTGTGCCGTGAAACTGGTTCAGTATTTTATCTTATCACATAAATGGGTTTCACTTTGGTTTATCGGTGTTTAACAATTGCAGTTAGTTTAACTTTTTACAGTAGCGTTAGATACAGCTTAGATAACGTACAACACTCTATAACGACTACACCAAATTAAATAATAAATAAAAAATAATAAATATTTCGGACATCTAAACCCACAACGCCATCTAGTCCCAAGCTAATCAGAGCTTGCGTTTTGGTACTAGACAACTCATATAAATACATATATACTTTTTTTTGCATATACATACATATTATACATAGAAAACTCCGAAACAAATATTTGCAGATCATACAAACATTTGGTCCGATCCAGGAATCGAACCCGAGACTTCAAACACAGCAGTCGCGTACGCTACCACTACGTCACCGAGGCAGTCAACCTACCTACCAATACGCCTGCTAAAGCCTGCACTCCCTCTGCCATGAGCCACGCTTCGGCATGAATGGAGTTATACCACGGCCTCACAGAAAACCAGTGAGAAACAGCGCCTGCTCTGTGTTTCACCAAGTGAGTGAGGATACCGGAGGCCCATTTTGACGGAACTTTCACTGGCAGATAGCTGATAATATAATGAGTTACTTAGGCCACTTTTTAGACTAGCATCACTGCGCGGCGTTACCCGGGATTATTGTCGTACCGCGGGTTTCTGCTATATTTAATAAACATTCACATTTGTAAGTTCTAAAATGACAACGGTTACAAGTATTACAGAGATCGGTTGTATTTTATGAACTCTAATAACAGTATATTAGTCCAATTGGCACTTAGTTTATAAATTAATTATACTAATATTATAAAGAGATAAAGTTTCTAACTTTGTTTGTTTGTATGTTTGAAGGAGGTACTCTTCGGAAGTACTGGTCCGATCTTGAAAATTATTTCACTAATAGAAAGCGACACTGTTCGGAAGTAACATCGGCCAAATGTTATTATGATTGAACAAAAAATTCAGTTGAAAATAATAGTATTTGTAAATCAAGTCGAAGAAAAATGGGTAGTTAGCGTCTAACGAAGTGGGCACGGGTCGGCTAGTTAATTATGTTTTATGTGAAATCAGTTACATTAAAAAACATGTCTGCAGAATGAATCAAATCGTAATGGCAAGAATCGTGTTTCTATATTTAGAACCGTTTATTGCGGTCTACCAACAAATTTGAATTCTCTTTGATGAATATTTTTACGGTAAGGTTGCCAAGAAACCTACTTCTTATACTAAAGTATCTTAACATATTAAAGACTTATTTTAATTGAAAACGCGTTGATCTATAAAGCTACTATAGCCTTTAAAATATAGCTTACCGCTGTGACAAATGTCTGCAGAATCGAAGGAGTAAGTTCAAACCCACATATTCAAAACTTTTTGCGTGTTTCATAAAAAATAGTTCTGGATCTGGGTGGTCTTTGTGTTCATGTAAGTACGGCTCGATCGGAGTGATACCACGGCCTCACCGAGTGAAGAAGAAAACCGGTGTGAAACAGCGCCTGCGCTGTGTTTTACCGAGTGAGTGAGGATACCGGAGGCCCATAATCCAACCCTTCCCCTCATCCCCCTCCCCATCCCCTAAGGCCGGCAACTTGTGACGCCTCTGGTGCTACGGGTGTCCTTGGGTGGCGGTAATCGCTTACCCCCTAATTCCAAATAAAAATTTATATATATATTTTTATATATATATCAGTGTCTAGAATGTTGTGTGTTTACATTTAAAATACATAAAAATATGTTTAAGTTGTTAAACGAAGCTGGGTTCCTTATAGGTACTTACGAGACATAATTTTGTGTTGTCACCGATTTGTGACGTCAACAATGACGTTAGCTTTAAATATTAAAATTTGAATAACCTTTTCTTATGTCAAAATGACGATCCTGATGAAAAGCATTAGCAAAATCCAAGAGTTATTGTGAATGCAGACAATGCAACAATGTAACATGGTGACCGATACGATGGCGTACTAGTGATGCTTCTGCATCACTGGGCCTTCAGTCTCGCGCTTCCCGACGAAACACGACAGCACGAACGCAGTCATTTTGCATTGCATGCATGAAATCAGCGTGGTCTACTTTACCTTTACTTGGGAAGTCAGTGCCCTCAAATATACCTCATGGTTTCGAAGGTCCGATGCCAGTGGCTCCATGTAAAAACTGATATTCAGGTAAAACCGGTTGAACTAGTAGCCGACCCCAAATCTTGGGTATAATAAAGACTGGGAAGATGACGATGCATGCGTTTGTCTGATGTATGAGCTGTATTACTTATTTCTTTCAGTACAAGTAAAACTTACAGCTACAAACATTTGTAAAAGAAAACTTATTAAGCATCTGAGAGCCAATTAAAATACAAATTAATCTTTAATGCTAGGTATAAGATATCAATACATTTTCATACGAAAAGCTAAAATAATCTCATGGTCATGGTCGTTAATATGTTATGCTCCTGAATGTAAACTGTTTTAACTGGTGTACAATAAAGTTTATTCTATTCCATTCTACAATCTAATAAACATGAAAGTCAGTCCTTCCATTTCGCAGCTTTCATGCCTGGTTTAGGCATTTTATTCATTTCTTGAGTTATGACAAAATCATAAACTGCCGTTGCCACAATTACTTAAAAATTCAAAGTTTCACACTCAATGTCACTCAGCTGTTAATTTATTCCGGGACCGTCAATAACCTCCGTTTGCTATTGGGGGTCACGGTCTTGTCTAATGAGTGCTTCGGTGATCCAAAACGGTAAATACACGAAACTAACAAAAGCCGAGAAGTAACGAGCTTGTTAAAATTTTGTTCGGCACGCTACCCCAAATTATATGCTTCAGGTACCTGGCATTAAAAAATAAAGAGAAGGGAAGTGCGGTTGGGTTACAGCCAATTTTACTGTTTTATTTTTTCTTGACATGAATATTATAATTTTTGTTATAGGCAGTAATTGTGTTCTAAATATAAATTTTGTTTCGCCTCTTTGATTATAAATAAAAGTATCTGGGTATACCAGTTGCTCTGTTAATATGTCTTCCAAGACGTCCCCTTGCAGGTGTATTTTAAATTTGAGGATGATTATGTGTCAAAATTTAACAGTTTTACGTGTCCTATTTTTTGAGCCAACCGAAGAGTGACTACTTGCTGGAAAGTATGAGCAGAATCCAAGAGTAGCGGTCACCATACTCCTTCTCCCCATGCAGACCCATACTCCTTGCAAATGCAGACAATGCAACAATGCAGCATAGTAACCCACACTATGGCGGCCTATTAAAATGCTTCTGCATCATTGGACCTTCAATAAAGAAACAAGACAGCACGAATGCTGTCATTTCAGGTTGGTCTTCTGTGAGATGATATTACCACCCCGGTCGATCCGGACCTTTTTTGCTGAAATCAACGTGGCTCTACTACCTTGAAATTAAATTTTATTGACCATAAACATGAACGTTGTACTACTGGGCTCCATAGTAGCGATTAAAGGTTAAAAATTGACACTTACTGAAGGATATTTCTCTAGTTCATGTAGCACAGTGTGGTCGCAGTACTCGAAGACGAGGTGCAGCTTGCGCTTCCTCCGAAATACCTCGATTAGATTCACCAGGTTCGGATGCTTCAAATTCTGTTCAACAACAAATCTAATGATATACCATAAAACAAATCTTCGTTTTCATATATTTTACTTAAGTACTAAATTCTAGTGAAAATAATATCCAAAAAATGTGATTGTCACCGGTAAATCTTCTAACAGTTCTAATTCAATTGTGAGTAAGAATTAATAAAATCATTGGTGTAGTGATGAGATATAAAGAGAAGAAAAACATAAAATAAATAAAAAATAATAATAAATAGTAAATAAATATTTCGGACATCTACCACACAACGCCATCTAGTCCCAAACTAAGCAGATCTTGTATTATGGCTAATAGACAACTGATATGAATAAATAAATACTTTTTTTTTGTAAATACATACATATTATACATAGAAAACACCCAAACTCCGAAACAAATATTTGCAGATCATACAAACATTTGATCCGATCCAGGATTCGAACCCGAGACCTCATGGACAGCACCGCGTACGCTACCACTGCGCAACCGAGGCAGTCAAATGCTGTGTCAACCTATAGATAGCTAGCGAGGCAAAAAAAATATTTTATAGAAAAGACGCAAAAAATCTCTTTTAGTACAGACCTGGACATAGGCACTTCTTAGGGAGAGGCCTATGTCCAGGTGTGGATTAAGGGCTGTTAATGATAATAATGAAGGTGCTTAGGATGCCAAACTATGACTCTCTCACTTCTGATTTGTTTTTTGAAGGGGAGTAAATTCATTTAAGTCGTCTTCGACAGGGTAACATAACGTGATGTTATCGAAAATAGATAAATATTAAAAGTTTTAATTTATAAATTTGAATATCCGAAAATAACAACTGTTCCTGTGTAGTTTTAATTTTTCATTTCTGTCAGCAGTCCTCATGTTTGAATTTAGTTTAACGTTTAATTATTATAGTTTAATATTTTAGTTATAAGAATGTAGTACTTAGTGATAAATCCGATAATTATACAGTTATTGTAGTTCCCATGGTCATTGCGAATGCACAAATCAATACTTTGTCGCTTAGCTCTACATCACAAGCCATGAACCAAGCAAGGTTAAACACTGAGGGTGACTTTTAATGGAAATTATTAGTGTTTAGAGTAACGTTTGCACAAGTTACCTTAAACTTGATCCAAATGTAAAAAACCTTTATAATATTTTGACCGTGGGACCGGAGTGATACCACGGCCTCACAGAAAACCGGTGTGAATCAGCGCCGGCGCTGTGTTTCACTGAGTGAGTGAGGATACCGGAGGCCCATAATCAAACCCTTCCCCTAATCCCCCTTCCCATCCTCCGAGGGCGGCAACGCACTTGTGACGCCCCTGGTGTTGCCATGCCCATGGGCGGCGGTAATCGTTTACCATCAGGCGATACATATGCTCGTTTGCCCCCTATAATATAAAAAAAATGTAACTATTTTAATAATTAGGTCTAGCTATTTCTTATCGTAAACGATCCATTGAATAAAAGAAAGTCTGTATTTATTATTTATTACGTATTTGAATAACTTTATGTTTTCTACTATCAATTATGTAAAAGGTATTTTGCACTAGGGGATGGTTCTGTTGGAAATAAAGGCAGGATCGCGTGACAGCTAGGAAGTTGATAAGTTAGTGAATGAAAGTGTCAACGTTCACGTTCAAGCGCTCTGGGTGACATTGAGCTTCAAGTTACGCATAAGTATTCATAAAAGGGAAAAAAGAGATTATAGTAAAAATGTTCATTAAGAAATTCCAAATATGATGATGTGAAATACACAATCCCTAAGAATTGAGCTTTTAAAAAGTTAAACGCATAAATTTAACTAAAAATTACTAATTTGGAGTAAGAAATGTTAAGTATTTATTTATTTATTTTTTATTTATTTCTTAAGAAGACAACTCCCGCATTAGGAATGTACATTCCTGTATCGCGGGGATCTTTACAAACATACATGAAACGGACACAAAGTACACCCAGACTTAGAACAACAATTTATGGATGACACAAAGTGTTGTCCCATGTAGGATTTGAACCCACAACACTTGGCACAGTAGGAAGCGGCGACCACTGAAACCACTAGGCCAACCGTGTAGTAGTAGGTATAGAAGTAGTAGTGTAGTATAGCAGTAATATAGTAGTGGAAAGGGTGAATAAAATGTTGCGCCGACGAAAAGCACGTTGCGCCTTGACTACGTCATAGCATAGTGTGTTGAAGCACTTAATTTCACATAAAGACGACAGGTGAGCTGTCATAGATCACAGGTCGCTATTAAACTATAAGTATGGACTTATCGTTCACCTTAAGCATTCGTATTTCTCGTAACGCTATTTTCCTGATGAGTGGGTCATCTTCGTTCTCTACAAACTTCTTGACGGCCACGATCTCGCCGGTATCTCTGTTGCGACACTTGTACACCAGCCCGTAGGAACCTTCACCGAGCTTGGCAAGCTTCTCATACCGCTCCATCGCGCGGCTGCTTGCGCGCGATCTGGGGACAAAACATTATATACAACATACTGTTGTAACTTTTTTATGGTGGTGGATTAAGTGTGCGAAGTATCATCACTTCTATTAATTCCATGGGTGATGTGAGAGGAAACTAAAGGAATAAACCGAGCGGGACAACATCACTGCAAAAAAAAGAAAACTTGGACCAAACCATATAATAACCTTTAGCAGGAGAGGCTTATCTAGTGGACTGTTAAAAGCTATAGAAGACGGTTGATGATTGTTGGAAATTTTGAATAAACAGAGAGTAAACCGCACACCTTGATTTGCTGGAACGGAACGACTGACGGGCCTGTAAATCTAGTGAGTACTAACTCTGACTGCTAAGGTCGAGGTGGGTGTCGTTCCCACTCAAAACAAACAATAAATACGATTAATTGTTTTGTGTGTGGATGTCCTTTGTCTATTACTTGTATATTTATACTAATGTATGAGTATATTGTACGTACATTAACAGTTTTTTACCTCTTTTTTTTTTAAATGTGGTAACCCCCACGGATCATCACCCTACCGTAATCGGACCGATTAAAACCAAACGGTGTGCCACTCTGCGCCTGAGAAAGGAGGGACCCGGGAACTGCTGTTATTAACACATCCGGACCCCTCCGAGAACAGCCGAGAACAGTCTGTTCACCATAGTGTAGGCTCAGCATTGTTTAAGATCCAACTGCCGCGTGTCAAACCTTTGAAGTTGTTACTTTCATGTCAAGATTATTTATTTCTTTACACAACTTCATTGAACCCAAAGTATAAGTTTTGTACAAACATATATCTACATTTGATAATAGGATAAGTGTATTTCATCTTAATTGTGTTGGCCAAAATGAATACCTTCGTAGATAAAGATATTATGTATGTATTATAGAAGGTAATAAAGTATCTAATAGTTAATGTAGAAGGAGCTGTTTTTGTTCTAAATGCATGAATTACCATAAATCTTCAAGTACCTTTAACACTTTATGCTTGAAATAATATATCACCGGTATTTCAGGATATTGTTAACAACACTACTTGGTTTTTTAAGAATCCATAATTACTTAAAACTAATGTTTTAAATAGCTACTGTAAGACAAGGAATGACATATACAAAAAAGTTTGTAATCAAATGTAAATTTTCAGGATTGAGCCGCGACCAAATAGATCTCATGCAAATAGATAGTTATAAGCCATTATTCTTATCTATTCTCTAAAACACTGTCTCCTGTGTGTGTATAAACCTGCCTTACACCTTAAGTTTGTAAAAATATTTTATTACATCGGTTGACACATTCGATAAAATGTAAAAATAATTAAAAAGGGACACTGTGTGACGTATAGGCTTTGGCATGAATGGGCCGGCTCGACCGGAGTAATATCACGGCCTCACAGAAAACCGGTGTGAAACAACGCCTGCACTGTGTTTCACGGAGTGAATGAGGATATCGGAGGCCTTTAAGTGTCGTAAGAGTACTTTACAGCAAATCGATCGTCTCAGTAACTGTGCTGTACGTTGCAATTGACTCGCAAAGAACTTTCCATTAAACGCTCTCGACGTTGAGAGCGAATTGATATGGAATAAACTAACACTAGGTTTTGAGGCATCTAAGGAAACCTTAACATGTTTTGGCGAGTTTTAAATACCAGAACAAGAATCACCATTTTAAACAGAAGTATTTTATATATATATTTTTCTTCCTTCTTAATTTTAACCACTGTTGAACACATCCGTGGTCTTTGCTATTGGCACAAGACCCAAGTTCTAGTTCAGTCACTAATGCACGCTGTTTTTGTTTTATAGCTTTATTTATAACTTGTGTGCTTTGCTAGTAACTATTTTATATGATTTTTTATCTATTCTGCCCACAACCCGCAATTTCCCGCGACTTTTACTAAGTCGTTGCACAAGACCGGTCGTTGAGGGTAGCCCTAGGGGATGCCTATGTCCAGCTATGAGATGATATAATGTTTTTTTTAATAAATACATGATTTCTCACCTTGCAGCAACAACTTCCGACGATATCAGAGATCGATTTATTTTACCTCTCATTTTGTTCCACTATATAATTTTAAGCTTAACCAATGAAAAACATTTTTGTGTGTATTTCTACCACACTACTTTTTTAGTTTTCAAACATAATTTATATAAATAAATACACAATAGTTGTGTATTTCTGTGTATAATGATTTATATTAAACTTTACATAACCTACAGATACTGCTTGATAAATAAAAAACATCAAACCATTCTGACATAACAAGCATAATTCTCTGACATGATCCATTTTAAGAAGAATTTACTTGCCTTTGGAACATTAGTATTTTTGGGAGGTTTTAAATAAAATTCTGTTTTAAAATAAATTCAGCGCCAAATACCATAAACACTGTCAAGCAGCAACTGCTTCCCTCTCGTTCAATCACAGACCTTAATGTATAATAGAGGTCAGTGCGTACAGGAAACCTTTGCACCCATAGAGCCCTATGGAACTAGAAGTACCTACTTGACCTTTTTACAAGATACCATACATTCATACCTCTTTGCCTTTAAAGGGAGATATGGCATATTAAAAAAGCCCATATCTTTTAAAGACCTACCCACTTACAAAGTAGGCAATAAGCCTTTTATACCGTTAATCAGAGAATTTAAAGAGTTAAATTATAAATAAAGAACAATTAGAAACAAAGATACGATGAAGTAAGTTATAAAAGGTAGGCAATACAAAATCATCAGAAAACCAGTTATCAAATTTGACAGTTTGAGTACCAGCGCTTTCTTTTACCCGACTGCGAAAGAAGGAGGGTTTTCAAGTGTATGTGTTTATATTTCTTTGGCACGCCCTAAAGCCTAAACGACTTGTCGTATTTTTGCGTGAGTGGTGTCAATAGATCCGTCTCAGTCGTGAGAGTGACACTGAGTATCACATCCCATCAAAATTAAAAAAAAAATCTTTTCTTTTCAATTCTTTCTATCATTTCAGTTCTTCAATTATTAATTTAATAAAGATGGCAGATAATTACGCCGAGGGGTCTTTTTTTAAATAATTCGTTAGTTGTTAATTTATTTTAAAATTACATGTACACATTCTCTAGCAGCCAATCTTTGCGTGATGTAGAATTTTTGTAAGTTAGGTACACTGTGGTAGAAGTCAGAGGTTCTTATGAGGTAATAACTTTCTTCAGTTTATCAGAGAACTAACATAACACAAACTTAAATAATATAGCTACACATTTACAAAAATGATTATTGATATATATACACACCAATACATAAACTTGAAATTCGTACACTGTGAGTACTAATTTATATTTAACCGTTGGAGAGCCACACTTCGGCATGAATGGACAGGCTCGACCGGAGTGATACAACAGCTCACAGACCGGTCTGAAACAGCGCTTGCGCTGTAGTTCATCGAGTGAGTGAGGATACCGGAGGCCCATACCACATCTCCAAAAAGGCCGGCAATGCGCTTGTGACACCTCTGGTGTCCAAGGGCTTACCATCAGGCGATATGACTGCTCGTTTGCCCCATCTAGCATTAAAAAGGTAAGTATGGTATGTTTCCTGCCATTTCGTCGAATTTTTTACGTTTTTCTTGGATTAAAACGACTTGTTGACATCCTGACTTGTTTTACAAGGAAGTCATTTCTTTTCTAAGCACGGGTACACTTGAAGGCCTGACAAAAGATCTGATTGATGGGGGAAGAATATTTGGTTTAAATTGACATCGATATTTTCATCATCATAGTACCAAAATGTTTAATATCTGGCATTCGAAAGCTGATTTGCTAACGTGCTGAAAGTCAACGTGCGACCTTGTATTATGTTATCAGAGATTATATCGCTTGGTAAAATAAAAAAATATTTGAAAATGTTTCTGGTAATCCACTGATCGTAGTATACGCAAATACAAAACAAGAAATATTTAAAATTTTCTTTGTTTTTAATATTGAGTAAATTTATGACACGAATTTCATGCAGACGATAAATAATAAAAATAGAAAAGATAAGAAAAATAAAGAAATACAAATTAGATTAGCAGTTTCAGCACCAGCGCTTTTTCACAAGGACGCCATTTCAAGTTACACCTGAAAGTCCGGCGAAAGACCTGAATAAAGAACATTATTATTTCTATTAGCGGCTAGTTCTAAAAAATGGTCCAAGTTACTTCATATACCATCAGCTATCTGCCAGTAAAAGTCCTGTCAAAATCCGTACAGATGTTCCAGTGATCAGGCGGAACAAACAGGCAGACAGACACACTTTAAGTATTGACTTCGACAGATAGAGCGAAGCTGGTAATAACTCCATATTTCGCAGAGTAACTTTAAACTATGGTAAAAGAAAAATAAAATTATTTATTATAAACTTTCGTTATTTTTTTTACCATCCCGAAGACAGATTTAGTATTTTAAAAGAAATTGCTATTCTTGGCTGTCCTTATTTCGACAATCCCTTGGGTTAGCGTGCTGGATACACATCAATCAACAACCCATAATGTCCCACTGCTGGGCTCGGGTCTCCTCTCAAGAGAGGGTTAAGACCATGCGTCCCCACGCTGGGCAAGTGCGGGTTGGAGACTGGCAAGCCTACGATTGGCTACGTAATCTTGCCATTGGATGTTTTTAAGCCGCCCAAAGGCCTCCAACTAAGCTTCACGACTGTTATCCTATGATAATAACCGGCACCGACTGCTTAACATGACCTCCGAATCACGGTGACAGCGGTCACCCATCCAGGTACTGACCGCGCCGTCGTTGCTTACCCTCGGTAATTGTTTCTAATCACCGATTGCCTGAGATACACATCATTCATACAAAATAAAATGTCGAGTCAATTATCCAATAAATATTTTGTAACGAGTACCTATGATGTCCTAGATCGAAAAGGTTTGTTTAACTAGCATTCCTTAATAAAGACCTAACATATACCTACTAGCTATACCTCATAAGTTTGAGGCTTTGTAGTTCAGTATTAACAGGATATCAATTTCTTGCTTGTTTAAAAATAGAATATTTAATACGTTCTTACTTTCTCATAATACTCTTTTATCAACAGTGTTTAACGGTCCACTGCTGACCATAGGCCTCTTCTTAGAAAAAAGTTTGTACCTAGAAGATATAATCTATTGTACCAAAAATGAACCGTCAGTGGGAAAACACATTAGAACTTTAGGGATTGTGTTCTATATTCAAATAGTGATCTATAAACGTTCTTATAAATTTTATGGACTTCAAACGTGAAAAGTTACATTTTATATTTGGCCTCGAGCAGATAGAAAGCATGATATAATCCATCTCGAGTGAGTCTTTTAAAAAACCCCACTGTCTTGGACATTTGGACCCCCTGAGACGCACTACTACAACTGGCAAAGTTAGTTGTAACTAAAGTAAAATTAAACTATAACAAAAGAGGATATATCATTCATCAACATATTAAGAAATGAAAGTATAAAAAAACCATATTATTCTTAAAAATCAAAGGGAAATAAGCATATATAAATCACTATAAAGAACAGTTCCATACTTTACTTACCGTCGTGGTAGCAGCGGCAGGTTGTTACCGAATAACCACAACCGTTTATCACCGAACCATTTCTCCATACAGGATGTCACGTTGTTCCACAGTTTGATTCGCGAATAGTCCCACGGTATAAACAAATTAGTCATTCGCGTATCCGAACGCTAAATTTCGCGAGCATTCCCGCCTAAATATCTGTCAAAATTCGCGCGGATACAAGTAATGTTTGATTTTATTAAAATTTCGATATTTTATCTGTAGACGTGTTACCGTTACGGGTGCTGCAATGCTTTTAGTGGTGACTCTTACTAATATCGATCGAAGTTTTGTTTACAGTTTGTGTCGGCCTGTGTACATGACAACCGCGGTGGGTGGGCGGAATAGCGGCTAGCGAATGGAGCTTTTTTCTTTTATCTCGTGTGACTTTAGTAGTGTAGATCAAATCTCTAGACAGCTAAAGATTTTTCAGAAAATAATTTCAGATTATTGTCCAGAATCGTCCAAATCATGATGCAAAAGTCAGACAACAGAGAAGCAAGGAAGGGAAGAATAGAAAAAAATAGTAACATGTTTGCCATTCATATCAAGTCACCAGTAAGACGTTGTGTAAATCATCTGGCAAAGATATATAGGCCAATGAATGTTGATTCAAAATACATTTCTAGCAATAAGCAAGTCTCCGTTTTAGGTGTTAACACCAAAATCTAAATAGATTTCTAAGGTATCTTTCAAATTCTTTAGAATAGAAATAACAAAAATTTAAATAATCTCCATTACGAATTTCATTTGGTCCGCCTGAAAAACGAAAAACGGTGAAATTCTGAATGTGTATTCTGAGAGTTTATCAAATCAATTTGAAACTAATGCTAATTTAAATAATCCTACTAAATCTAAATTTTGAACAATAAAATCTAGTTTCTTACATTATCATCATGTTCTTCACCATCCTTTAGTAGTCCATTGCTGGACATAGGGCTGCCCTTACCAAGGAGGTTTGGGCCTACTATACGCTAGCTAGTACATAAGGGTTACTACCTAACCCATGGGGTACCTTTTAATCTCATACAGACGATCTACTGAAGTTTCTACATATAGCTAGTTATACATACTTATGTTGTTTCGAAAATTGTAAGCCATAGAATAAATACAATCTCATTTTTCATGAAACTATTTTGGATGGAGGGCTCATTTCAACACAAACCTCCTTTGTGAAAATCATTGGCCAACTATGTGTAGTTTTTTTATTATGTTTAAAGATTATCTACTTCTTTTGATGATATGGCAATCAGCCGGATCAGCTATTTCTGCAAATGTCAAGTATTTCAAGTTTTCAATTCTAAGTCTTCGAGTCTTCAAGTCTTCGTCGTGATGGAATTAATGATAAAAAAAAATATATATATATGAAAAATCTTAAAGATTATCTGTCACTCTTCTTTTGCTTGCAACAATGGACGTCTTTAATCAGTTTTCCTTCTTCACTTTGCTATCTTTGTTTTTTTTTAACACACTAATATTTTACATTCATATGTCATTGGCAGAATGGTCGACATCGGCACAGTTTGCCATATCCAAAAAAAAAAAAAAACAATGGACGTCTCGCGGGAAGCTTTATTGCCATAGTTTTCTATGCATATAAACGGTTTAAACTTCAAGAAATCTCAAGAAAGTTTACAAACTGCTTTTGGGGAGTCTATAAGCTATAATTATTTATTGATTTCTTGAATTTAAACTATCGTCGATAGAATTTAAACGATGTCTTCAGGCCCGGCCGACCACAAGCTGCAGTAACTCATGAAAACGTCATCAGAATAGAGTGGCTATTGCGAGTGAATAGACATATTACACATCGAAAGATACAAGCTGAACTAAGTATTGTATCACAGGCACTTTAAGCCATCATCACAAGAGCATCAAAAATGCAGTCGTGTTGATTGGTGCAAATCTATCAGAAAAGTTTGAAGGTAACTTCACAAAACGTATCCTGCATTCATATAACTGACAAATCATGGATATACAGCTTCGATCCTCTCACGAAGCAGCAATCCACGCAAGAAGACGATTTGCCCACAAAGGGTGTTTGCGGTCGGAGCGTTTTTACCGTGGGAGAGCCACGCTTCGCCATGCATGGCCGACTCGACCAGCGTGATACCACGGACTCACAGGAAACCAGTGTGAAACAGCGCCTGCGCTGTGTTTCACCGAGTGAGTGAAGATACCGGAGTCCCATAATCCAACCCTTCCCCTCATCCCCATCCCCATCCCCCAAGGCCGGCTACGCACTTGTGACGCCTCGTATGGGGGGATCCATGCGCGGCGGTAATCGCTTACCATCAGGCGATAGTCTGCTCGATCTCCCCTATTCCATAAAAAAATTTTAAAAAAAAGATTGCGTTTTTTTTTTGACGCTGTGGACCAGTAGCAGTAATTCCGCTAGAAGACTGTAGAGCAGTTACTTGTGAATGGTATAGTGAAGTCAGTCTACCGGTAGCTTTCGGGAAGTTGGATAGCGAGCTAGCAAGATAACGAGTCCACTCATACAGCTGCTAGAACTATACAGTACTGGACAACTTCGGGGGTACAAATGTTACCCCATCCTCCGAAGAACCCAGATTTAGTTCCATGCGAATTTAAAAAAAATGCTTCGAGGGAGAAAATTAAGCACTGCAGACGAGACACGTTTTTTAAATATTTGAAACCGATAGCTTTTTATTTTTTTAAGCATTGGGTGCATTGGAATTTGAAGGGGTTATTTTGAAAAGCTGTATATAAACTTTTTTATATCTATTTTTCATTTCACTAACCATTTTTGTAATATCCCATGTATATGGAGAAAACGGGAACCAGTAATATAATCAAAGACGCCCACATAATGACTAATTTGAATATTCGTTTTTAATTTAAGACATTTTTACACGCGAGGTATTTTAAGCCCATTATAATTCTCGGTTATTGTATTGCGATAAGTACTTGACGAAAATTATAGCTATAATTATTTTTATTAGGGGTGGAAGGAATTATCCGAAAATATATTGTACAATTTTTTTTTTATTATATTTTATGACCCAGGGATCTGAAAAGACATGTTTCACTTATTTATCGTACCAGATATAAAAAAAATAACCAAAAAAAGTTTAAATGATGGTAGAGCCACGCTAATTTCAACACGAACGGGCCAGTCCGACCTGGGCGGTATAACACTCTTTCAGAAGACGAAGAAGATAAGGCAACTTAATAATTATTATCTATTATAAATTATCACTCCTGTATTTAAGGAGTGACAATTTACGTCTGATGATGATAGTTAGTCACTATGTTGAGTTTTTTTCAAATATATTCTTTCTATCTTTCTATTTATTATTGTTCTCTTTATTAAAATCATATTTGCATTTTATTTAAATTAAATTTAAAATGTGTTTATTATTTCAAATTAACAGCGTAAATGCGTATAAAAGTAAACACGGTCATCGTCGTCAGCCTATCGCAGGCCACATCCACTACTGGACATAGGCCTTTCCAATTGCACGCCACTTGATTCAATCCTCGGCTTCTCGCATCCGAAAGCTGAGGATTTATTTCTCGGAAAATCCTCGGGTGTATACGGTACTTATATCAAAAAAGTAATTTGGGAAATTTGTGTCTGTTAGGTCCTGGTAATCTCTGGAACGGCTGGACAGATTTTGATGGACCTTTCACTAGCAGATTGCCAATGTAATTTTTCTGTTTTGGTATTCCAAAATGGTTTAGCTTTTTTGCACCCTATTGGGCGACGAATCGTCTGATGGTAAGCGATTACCGCCACGCAACAGCAGAAGCCTCACAAGTGTGTTGCCGGCCTTTGGGGTAGGGAGGGGGATTATATAAGCGTAGGCGTTCTTTCACACCGGTTTTCTGTGAGGCCGTGGTACCACTCCGGTCAAGCTAGCCCATATATGCCGAAACATGATTCTCTCACAGTAATGTATGAGTTAACATAATCTACTTTTTAGAGTTCCGTACCCAAATAGTAAACCGAGACCCTATTACTAAGACTACGCTAGCCGTCTGTCGTCCTTCTATCACCAAGCTGTTTCTCATGAACCGTGATTGATAAACGTTGAAATTTTCAGAGATGATGTATTTCTGTTACCGCTATAACAACCAACTCTAAAAGAATAAAATGATATAAATATTTTTGCTCGATTTTGCTTGATATTGATAACGCCAACAGGTAGACGCTTGAAATGTCTAGATAATGGTACGTAACCCTTCCTATCTTCACCTCGCGCCGTTTCCCGTGATTGTTGTAGTCCCGTAGCTAGCAGTCTATAAGCTTTTTCGACAAATGGGCTATTCAATAATAAATAATTGTGAAATTGGTTCACAGCAACATGCTGCACAGAATTTTTTCATTAGTAATCACCGTTAGAAAAAACAAAAAAAAATTTTTTTTTTTGATACCACTCTTGATTTATTTTGAAAACACGTTTTTTTAAGATTACTTTTTGAAGTGAAACTTCTTTAGGCGCATGAGGGTAAAATTTTTACAAATGTAACGTCACGCAAGTATGCAACGGAAGTGCCGAAAAAGAGAGAGAGAGAGAGCGATCGAGACCGATTGAGAGAGAGTAAGACAGGGCGAACGTAGCATGAAGCAACTAGCGATGGAGTGAGAGTAGGGAGCAAGCAAGTGAGAAAGATCGAGAGAAAAAGTGAGATAGAGCGATTGTCGTATCACGCAAAGTGCCATGGAGCGAGAGGTGGGAGAGAGCTAAGAAGTTTCACTTCTGACATGTGTACTTTGTACGCACCCACTTTTTTATCGCCAATAAACCCTAATTTTGTTTATTTGTTTATTTTGATGTACCCAGTGTCACTCTCACGACTAAGACGAATCTATTGACACCACTCACATAAAAAAACGTGGGTTAAAAAGTTTAACGAAACAAAGTAAACCCAATCAATATTCATCTTTATGAAATATTAATAAGAATGACTCGGGTAATATAACCTTCTTTTGAATACTGGAGTAGCATTTAAAATTCAACTTAAACAAACAAGTTGATGACGTTGATTCATACGTTGGTTTCTAATAACTACTTGGATACCTCGAGAGATCGTTTTTTGTTTTTACGAAAATATAAAAAATTTGGATGACATGAAATGGGGACCCCATTTCATGTCATCCAATTTTTTTATATTTTTTATCATTAATTCCGTCACGACGAAAGCTTGAAGACTCGGAAGACTTAGAATTGAAGACTTTAAATACTTGACATTGGCAGAAATAGCTGATCGGACTGGTTGCCATATCATCAAAAGAAGAAGAAGAACTACTGATGCCGAAATATAACCAATAACGTCGCTATAGTACAAGAGCCGGTGAAAATCGACTTGCATCCAACTGATAACCAGATCAGGCTTTAGGAATTTGGGTATCATTCAATCATAGTAAATTTTCAGTAAATAGGAGCTTAAAGCAAATCATTTGTAACAGGGAAGTTTTAGTATATTATTGGCTAATTTAGGTTGTCTCAAGGCTGAAAGGTAATAATATAGAGATTAAGAAAAAAAAATTAAAAATACATATTTCAAAAGTTTCTCCGAGTTTTATCGTCTACCAGCTGAACCTCACGGTATTACCTGCGGTTATTGCTTAATATGTTTTTTTATGGAATAGGGGGCAAACGAGCAGATATATCGCCTGATGGTAGGCGATTACCGCCGCCCATGGGCGGCGGTAATCGCCCCAGAGGCGTCACAAGTGCGTTGCCGGCCTTGGGAGATGGGGAAGGGGATGAGGGGAATGGTTGGATTATGGGCCTCCGGTATCCTCACTCACGCGGTGGAACACAGCGCAGGCGCTGTTTCACACCGGTTTTCTGTGAGGCCGTGGTATCACTCCGGTCGAGCCGGCCCATGCCACCACGGAAACACTCTATTTCGCAGGAAAAAGATGCCGATAGTGCTATTCTAGAATATAGTCCATCTCTGTACTAAATTTTATCGTGTTCCGTTTCTCACAAACTTACGTATTTATAATATTTGGTAGGATAAAAAACCTTAATAAGCTGTGTGAATTGAGCCCATGAGGTCTAACTTAACAGTGAGATCATTAAAAAACCGAAAAAGAGCTACCTTTATATATTAATATATAACTGCTAAGTTATATATTCACCACACGGACGATTAACACTAAAATATGTACAATCTACTTATACCTTTTTTCCTGTTTCCTACCAGCAGACTCTAGTAGGTACATCTTCTAGACCCAAGTTAGGCGGGAAAAATCGGTTAAGAAGCTCTCAAACGGCGGCATCGTTTCTGGGGTCTTTTTAGTTGCAGGTGTTAATGGGTAACGATGATCACTTGCTATCTGCTGACCTACTCGTTTGCCACATATTTATGCTATTAAACCCTTAAAAGAATTTGCAGTGTAAGACTTACTTAGACATTATTTTTATGTAGTAATATACAGTATTTTCGTAAAGAATGTGTATTACTATTAACTCATTTTGTACAATTACAAAAATTCGAAGTTTACGCCCTCTGTAAAAGCTTAGCTACAACATTGTTTTTTTCTGTTCTCCTGATGTCTCTGAGTGTCAGTTTTTCTCAGTCATATTTGTAATTTTTTATTCACGAATTTGAGATATAATTCCAATTAGCTCACTTTCCTAGTGTTAATAATTAGACTTCATGTATAAGTTAGTGCAAGGTGTAAAGGCACTTGCAACGTTAAGATCGTTTCAAAGTATTTTAGCTATTTGTCGCTAGATGTCGCTTTTTTCATTTCGGTTAATGATATTATTTGTTTTCTATATATATATTTCTCATATTATAATCATTTGCGCAACCTAAGCATAGAACTTTTAGATCCATAGTAAAATAAGTAATTAAATGGCGCAATTCAAGTGATAAATGCTAAAAGTATTCAGACTCTTAACTCGAGACGATTTAATCAAACCTTTTAAGCAGGTGTAATTTACCAGCTGTTTCAATCACCTATCTCCGTCTAACATGGAGAAATTATCGCAGTTAGAACTCATTCCGTCTCATCGTTCCTTGATATTTTTATTAGCTACGAGACTACAGCTACAGGGTTGAGACTGTCAACTTGTCATTCATTGCTGTCAAAATCTTTCGTGTGAAAACACGTATTTAGTTCAATTTTTCGGTCGCTGATCATTGTTTTTGTTTGTGAACAGTGTTTGTAATAATAATACGCCAGTCGTCGAGTGCGCTCGTATATTTGCGATTTGAAATTATTACGAAAAATAACATTGTGCAACATACCCGGTGAACATTTTGAGCTCGTTATGAAATAGTGAAGCATTGCCTGCCTTTATGGGTTTTGCAAATTGTGTCTTTTAGCAAGGTCGTGACTGTTTCAGATAAAAAAAACTTGGCAATATAGTGAACTGATGCGTACTCCTATCGTTTCTAGTACATTTGCGTGTTTTAAATTATTTTTGTGACAGTGTGAGGTACATTAACGACAATGGGGTCTACAGGAATCACGCTGGCAGATTTGCCAAATATTTTTATTATGATTGGTGCCTTGGTGGCGCTTTTTGTTATGTTAGTGATCTTGCTAAGGTAAGTTTACTTTTTCAGATAAGAAATAATATAAAGTAGATAAGAAATTTATGAGCAATAATTTAATCTCTGTTATCATACAGAAAGTGCTGGATAATATCCTGTTGTCAAATTTATAATGCTCCTTTATGGACACATACACACTTATCTTAATAGTTTTTGTTTATAGTGCCTTTTAATAGGCTGAATGAACAGGTTACCTTGGCTAATTATAGATGGATAAAAAGGTGAGATTGGTTGATAATTGCCATACAATATATAAAAAGAAAGTACATTTTAAAACCATTTGGCTACTTTCTCCTATAATGTATTTTAATCTGTCATTATATAAATTTGTTGGGTGTATTTAGTAAAACTTGAAAGTGTAAAATCTAAATGCATTTTGTATTAGTACTCATAAATATAATACTTGGCTAGAGATGATGGCAAAAATTGTTTCAAAATTTAAAAAAAAGAAACAAATTTTTATTTATTTCTTACAGATAATATATAAAAAAGTCCTTTCATTACTTCAGTTCAAATTATTTATTTGGTTATTCATATACTATTCATTCACCTATGGGTATGTATGTATTTATTAATAACACAAAAAAAAACATTTAATATTAAATGAATAAATTTATATCTCTTTTATAATTTTTTTTTGTGAGAGTAAAACATAAATAAAAGTTGTATGATGATGATTTAATTTGAATTTGGAGAGTAACCATTGACTTCATATAAACACCCAATTAAAACATTTTATTAAAGAACATCTAACAAAACCAATAAGTTTCTAGTTGAATAAGATTTTTCTACATTAAGTAAATAATGACAGTTTAATATAATAGTATACTCTAGGTTTAAGTGCTCTTTTATCTCTTAGTAATTAATTATTTTATTATTATTGTATGACAATAAAATAATATTATCATTATTTCTAAAGAATGCCAAAAATATTTTAAGCAAGATGTCATAATCATTAAATCAATTAATGATATTATCAATTAGATAAATGTTGTGAAATACTTATGGTATATACATAAGAATTAGACAGTACTTCATTAAAACCAGCTCCAATGACTCAGAGAATTTAGAGAAACAATTGATGAATCTGTAATTAGGACTGGCTGTTTATATGATTTTAACAACTGAACAAGTGATATATTTAAAATTATCATGTACAGTTTTAATCAATTATTTTTTAACAGTAGGTACAAACTTGAATTCAGTATATTTCCATAAATAATGTTAAATTTTAATTACTATAGACTCACCATATTTTATTCCTGTGCTACATAATATATAATGTTTAGATACAAACAAGTAACATTGAAGTATTTGTTATTTCAAATTAACAGTTAGTCACTGAATGCATTTGAAAATATACAGGGCACTTACAGGATTTTTTTTTTAATTTTGTCTATTTCTTCTAGCTAATATCTGGAACAGGTATCCAACTTGACAGGACTTTCACTGACAGCTGTAATATAGCTAGCTATAACTATAGATGTGATATAGGGAGTAAGTTAGGCTACTTTCTTGTACTTACTCTGCCCAGCTGTGTTACCCGCAGTTATTGTTGTAAAGGTACAACTAAAATACAATGGTGCCCACACACCTGTTAGCAAGTGTTTGGAGGTATCTTTCTATTAGTATCCGTCATTCAATCCATTTACACCCGCTACAACAGAGGCGTCATAAGTGCGTTGCGGCCTTAGGGGATGGGGAGGGGTATGAGGGGATGGGTTAGATTATGGGCTTCTGGTTTCCTCACTCACTCGGTGAAACACAGGACAAGCGGTTTCACACCGGTTTTCTGTGAGACCGTGGTATCACTCCAGTCGAGCCGGCCCATGCATGCCAAAGTGTGGCTTTTCCCTTTTTTCTTTTTTTTTTGTGCAGCAATCCCCTCGTGTTCCACCCAGTGGTGGTCATGTCGGATTCGAACTGACTAAAAACCGAACACCATCTCGGGTACTAGAAGCCAGGGAACCAGGTGTATCCTCGGAAGGAAATCCCTAGAACCCCGACGTACCTCAAGCCACCTACTGTTTGTAGGTGGCCCCCTATGTAGGAACCCTCGCGTTCTTATTCTAAACAGAAAAGGGCTCTAGCACTTTTTAGGGCTCGCGCCGCCACCCCGGTCTGCTTCTGCTAGGGTGATAGGTGGCCGCACCTGTCACCCTCAGGCTTGCGCTTATGGAGGGCGGAGATCAGTTAGTGACCTCCGGCGCCTGAGTCGTCTGCGGTACCTGGCCCATTCCCGGGCCTGGCGGTCAGGGAGAGTTTTAAACCTCTCCCGGCCTCGCTCCGCCATCTCCTTCACAAGCATAACTTTCTCGCAGAAAGAGACGGCAGGGTTCTACGCGCTCTCGCTCCGCAACAATGCTGCAATCGTGTTCCCGAGCGAGAGAACCCCCACCCCGATGGCCGCCACGAGATCACGCCTCGGCTTCTCAGTTATTAATTTACCATAAAGGGCCCTCTATTATTTAGTTAAAGGCCCTAGAGTTTTGTATATATTCACCTGACAAGTGTGACCAGCCTACAGTTAAGTCTTGCAAATTCAATTCAAATCTAATCAACGTTTTCCCCCTTTTCTATTTTAAAAACCTCTTGCCATCCACTGCTAAAGGAAAATCTCTCTAAAGGGATGCCAACTATCCCGTTCTTGGGTAGTCGGCATTAATTCGCTGGCAGCCACTTCAAATTTCTTCACCGGGACGGACTATCCTCTCAGAGAAGATGAACCTAAACCGTCCGAATAACCGCCGTAGTTGGTCACCATGCCGTTGCATTGTCTGCATTTGCAATGGTGACCAACGCACTAGGATTCTGCTCATTCTGATTCTGCATCTCTTTGCCAGGGCCATAAATAAAAGAAGCTCTTTCTAGGTCAGGTATTAATAGCTAAATAACTAGCCAAGTGTTCTCTTGTTAAACACTATTATATAATATTGTTTGTTTGCTATTAATAGCTTACTGACACTCCATTATTTATGAGTAAAATTAATGATTGATAGGTATTATTAGCATGATTATTAATAAGGTTACAAGTATAATAATAAAATAAGAAATTGTTTTATTGTACACCATGTCAATTAATTAAAGAGCTTATTTCATGCTAAACACAACTGGTGACCTTATCGCTCAGAGGCAATCTCATAATGTAGAAATCCAAATTTACATGTTCTAACTTAACGCCAAATTGCTATATGTACTTGAAAACATTTTGTCTTAATTCTCATTGTACCTGGCATGATATGCATTACCGTGTAAGGTATGAAGAAATAACATAAGCTAAAATAAAAAATTTAAACACACCCCTACGCAAGCACTTAATCGACAATTTTTTGAAAAAAAGCTGATGCTCTTACACTGCTGGACCGATATTAAAGAAACATAACTGGCTTTCAAATTAATAAAACCGCATCGACATCGGTCTCACATACAGATGCATACACACACACAAACATCGACGTCAAACTTATCTTACGTCGGGGGTTAAAAAAAAATTAATTCATAAAAAAAATATGGGGTAGAAACTTTCGCCTTTAATACTACCTAGTTTCTTTGGTCTATTAAATTTGTTCAAATTTATTCTTTACTTAACCCGTCTGAAAATGGTAATGTTCTCAACGGGAGAGCCACGCTTCGGCATGCATGGGCCGGCTTGACCGGAGTGATACCACGGCCTCACAGAAAATCGGTGTGAAACAGCGCCTGCGCTGTGTTTCTCCGAGTGAGTGAGGATCCCGGAGGCCCATAATCCAACCCTCCCCCTCATCCCCCTTCCCATGCCCCAAGGCCGGCAACGCAGTTGTAACGCCTGTGGCATTACATAATCGATTACCATCAGGCGATACGTCTGCTCGTTTGCCCCCTATTCCATCCAAAAAAACGTTGGCATCAGATTACTATTCATAAGAGAAACCAGCCAATACCTCTTGCAAAGTTACTGAACCAACCTCAAATTAAAAAGGAAAATAATGTTGGCTTGACTTCGCGTTATTTGTCTGCTCTTGAGTAAATTCATAAAAACCCTGTTAAAAAAACAATGTGCTGAGGCGATGGCTATCGCTTTCAAAACCTCTTTCATTGCTACTCATTGCTCCAACCTCAAATAAAATGAGCCTGGCCTTCTCTTCAGTGAAGTCATCAAAAGTCTGTTGGCATGATGACTAATTTTGAAAAACTGTTTTTCGGCAGTGTCTCCTATTGTCAAAAACAGTTATATTTCTGCAAAAAATAAAGGTTTAGTAGGAATAATTTGCGATTTAAATTTTAAGCTTAAAATTCAGGTCCTTTTTTGAACTACTCCCTCATTAGGAATATACATTCCTGTGTCACGGGGATCTTTACAAACATATATGAAACACAAAGTGTTGTCCCATATGGAATTTAAACTCTTGGCGATGTAGGAAGTGGTGTGGCGACCACTGAAACCACTTTTTTTTTTACGTGTGGAAACCCCCTCGTGCCTTCACCCCACCAGGGTTTGCGGCGGGGTGGTGTGTAGGAATCGAACCGACTAAAACCATATGGTGTGCCACTCTGCGCCTGAGACGGGAGAGATCCGGGAACCGCTTTCTTACGCCATCCGGACCCCTCCCAGACCACTGAAACCACTAGGCCAACCGCGTAGTCTACGCTCAGTTAAAACGCTCGGTGGTGTCATGGCATGGTCGTTTGTGACGTCACGTCGCGGGCACGACGTCACCATTTGTCAACCAGTTTCAATTATAGCTCTTATAAACAGCAAAGTGATCGTCGATTTTATCCGAATAACGTGACGAGTAAAGTGATGTTCTAATAAATACAAACAAGGTGTGAGTTAAATACATAAAATAGATAACATACTAAGTGACATATGACTGTGACCTAATTGATTAAATAATAATAAAGAGAGAAAAAGGGCATTGGTATCTCCCAGGTTCTACAATGATTTAAGAGTCATAAGTACTTGTTTAAAATCGTACTGGTACGAAGAAAAGTAAGATCGTCACAGATTGATGCCAAGATGTCTTCATGCCCCATTTGATTAATCAAATTTACCTACGAAATGTAAGTTATCAAATCTATGACACAGTCAACTCCGTGATGGATGTTGAAATTTGACCCCTGGTAGTTAATATGCAGTAATTGGCCAATTTTAATATTATTCTACTGTCGTGTCTCGAAACTACAGATATTAATATAATTACGACAATTGGTAGGTGGACTTGTATTTTATAAATATAAGTGGATAATTTTGTACCTATTGTATTCTGAGCATGACGAAATACTTCGACGGGTGAAGGTTTTGGTTTACACCGTATAATTTAACTAAAGCAAAGTATTGGTTTCAAATATCAACCGAGTGATGATACTTCTTGTGGCTTAGCTTTTTTTATTATTATTTGCGTTTATTAAATTATGTTTTATTCAAAATCAATCATCAGCCTATCGCAGTCCACTGCTGGACATAGGCCTCTCCAATTTCACGCCACTTAGTTCGATCTATGGCTTCTCGCATCCAGCTCCTGCCAGCCGTCTTGCGCAAATCATCGCTCCACCTGGCTTGTGGACGTCCTACACTACGTTTGCCGAGACGCGGTCTCCACTCAAGAACTCGTTTACCCCAACGGTTATCGGTTCTTCGGCAAATGTGGCCAGCCCACTGCCACTTCAGCTTGCTAATCCTGTGGGCTACGTCGATGACCCTGGTTCTTTGTCGGATCACCTCGTTTCTAATGCGATCCCTTAGAGAAACGCCGAGCATATACCTCTCCATTGCACGCTGAGCGACTTTAAACTTATGGACCAGTCGAACCGTAAGTGTCCACGTTTCGGCTCCGTAAGTCATTACGGGTAGGACGCACGCATTGAAGACTTTCGTCTTTAGGCACTGTGGGATCGATGATGAGAAGACCCGACGAAGTTTCCCAAACGCTGCCCAACCCAGCTGGATTCTTCTGTTCACCTCGTCCTCAAAGCTGTTTCTACCTAACTGCAAAGCCTGCCCGAGGTATACATATTTTTGAACAACTTCGAGAACGGCACCGTGTACCGCAACCGGTTCCGGCAGTACATGTTCATTGAACATGACCTTGGTCTTGTCGAAGTTCATCCGTAGGCCGATGCGCACAGACGAGTCAGCCAGGTCGTTCAGCATCTGTTGTAGGTCCTGCAACGTCTCTGCCATGATGACGATGTCATCTGCAAATCGCAAGTGAGAGATGTATTCGCCATTGATGTTGATACCGCGCCTTTTCCAGTGCAGCGTCTTAAACAGGTCCTCCATTGCATTAGTGAATAATTTCGGGGATATAACGTCCCCTTGCCTCACTCCTCGATGCAATGGTATGGGTCTTGTATGCTGATCCTGTACTTGGACGGACATAGTAGCGGCTTTGTAGAGACATCTCAACACTCGGACGTACCGCCAATCTACTTGGCAACGCTGCAGGGACTCCAGAACAGACCAGATCTCAATCGAGTCAAAGGCCTTTTCATAGTCCACAAATGCTAGACACAGGGGCTGATTATACTCTTCGGTCTTCTGTATTATCTGCCGCACTGTGTGGATGTGGTCTATGGTGCCATATCCGCTCCGAAACCCAGCCTGCTCCGGTGGCTGGTATTCGTCGAGTCTTCGCGCAAGACGGTTCGTGATGACTCTTGAAAACAGCTTATAGACGTGGCTCAAGAGGGAAATGGGCCGATAGTTCTTCAACAAGGTTTTATTTCCCTTTTTGAAGAACAGGACGACCACACTCCTACTCCACGCCTCTGGAGTCCTCCCTTCGAACAGGACAGCGTTGAAAAGCTTTTGGAGCGCCTTTAATACGGGTTTACCTCCAGCCTTTAACAGCTCTGTAGTAACGCCATCCTCTCCAGGGGCTTTTCCATTTTTCAGCTGTCTAAGAGCCATCTCGATTTCGTCAATGCTGACTTCTGGCAGATCTTCGGTGAAGTGGCGTGTTAATTTGGCCCGAGGGTCCTCATTTTCGGGATCAGGTCGAGATGCATGCGAAGCGTACAAATCGCCATAGAAGCTCTCTACTTCCGAAAGGACAGCCAGCTTGGAAGCAACGACTTCTCCGCTTACTGTGGTCAGCTTCGTCAAATGGCTTCTTCCAAGAGATTTCACAAACACTTTTGACCCCCGATTCTGCTCGATTGCTTTTTCAATCAAAAGAGTGTTGGAGCATCGGAGGTCGTGTCGTACACGCTTACTAATCTCTCGGTTTAGAGTCCGTTTTGCCGATGAAGTGACTGGCGGGTTCTCACGTCTTTCCTTCATTAACCCTAGTGTCTCTTCTGAAAGCTTTGACTTCGTGTCTGTACGCTGCATTTGACAAAATCTCGTACCTTCACTCCTGAGGTTTTATTACATGTGTGTAAACTACATACTTATATGAATATATTTTATAGACTTTTTTTTTAAAAAAACGTCTGTTAGTATATCTATGCTAATATTATAAATGTGCAAGTTTGTGGAAAGGATGTTTGTTACTCTTTCACGTTAAAACTACTCAACAGATTTGAATGAAACTTTACAGTAATATAGCTGATACATCAGAATAACACATAGGCTACTATTTGCCGCAATAATCGACATGCGCGGGCGTAGCCGCGGGCATAAACTAGTTTATAATACTTAGCTGCCCTAATTGATTTATCGAAGCAGTCTCTGGCGAGTCCATGACATGTTGTTGCCCGCCGATACATTTATGTTGTAAATACCCAATGATAAATAATACAATAAAACTTTCCTTTAAATAGTTATCGAGAAAATCCGTTAAACACTTTCGTTGCATTATCTTCATGGACCAGGTAAAGATACCGGAAGCTCTTCAAACCTGTGTCATATTAATCTCCTAGAAAACACTATAATATAAAAGTATATTAATATTAGTGTAAGTAGTTTTTTAATCTAATAACATGTAATAGTTTTGGCAGTCGATGTATATTAGTATATTTCAACACAGTGTCTTAACTACTGAACCGATATTAATGAATAAACTGTCACTAGATTCGTAATAACGACCCGGTTGAGATATGGCTGTGTAAATTTTAACAAAAGTTTTATGAAATCGTATTGTAATTTTTTCCAAGTATTATGCTGTTGAGGTTACTAATTGCGTTAGATATTGCATGGCATATTGTTTAATAGTATTTGTAATCGCTAGCGACTAAAGGCCAAAGATAAGCCTTCACGAATAGGTTATTTTACTGTATATGAGAAAAAATCCAAGAATATATAATTGAGATACCTTAGGCAAAAAGCAGTTGGTAAATGTTTTAGTTCATAAAATAATAAAAAAAATAATTATTAGTTAATTCAAAGTTTGCAGTTTTTAATCTGTTTTATAGCACAATGAAAAATTAGCCGCCATGTTATTATAACAAACGTCTTTGTAAGCTAAGTGTCAACTGTCATCTGATCAGCGTATGCTTGTAATTTTTTGTACTTGTATTATTTTTGTAAACAACGATAAATAGAAAAGTAACTCATTTTTAAATTATAGACAACTAGCTTTAAACCGGCTTCGCTCGCATTTAAAAAATCATTTATTACTTCTAAGACCTCCAAGAATATGTGTACAAAGTTTCACGACGATCGATTAAGAAGTTTTTCGCGTGAAAGCGTAACAAACAAACTTACATTCAAATTTATAATATTATAAATTATCAGTAATATCATACAAATTATTTGCGCATTTGTTTTTGTTTACTAAGCCAACTGACGTCAATAGACGCCATAGAGCAATATGGCGTCTACTGTGCCAAGCGTTTTAGTCAAATTACGCGCGAAATTTGAAAATATAAAATTTAAATGAATTAAAAAAAAACATAAAGATGTTATTTAATCGTTAAGTGCCATACTTATGACACAGACAGAGGAGATTCCTAGTTTTTATCGCGATAACTGACATAAACGCGGCCAGTACCGCGAACGAAAGCTAATCGGTCATAAAAACAATACGTAAACAACATTACAGCTACCTACTTTAACAGGAAACCAATATGCGCTTGTAATCGTAACCAATGCTTGTTATTGTACGTTGCAACATTTACTGTGTATTAGGCATAAAAAGACTTAATTTTTTAAAAAGAAATGCTGTCGAGCTGTCTATGGGGACTGCCAATAGAATTGAAAACTTGGTAGACATAATTATGGATATGTAGAGAGAAATACTCTATGTATTTCGCGCTCATTGGTCTAATAAAATAGGGCGCTCTTCTTCGGCATTGTTTCATACTTCCGTCCCATTTCCACGAAATCCTCCCATAGATTGGTAGAAAACGAGAGGAAATATGTTACATATCAAAAGTAAATAAAGTCTACGAATAAAAAGCTAAGTTGTGTACTTGAGTACAATAAAAAGTGCACCACTAAAAAATTTTCGACAAAAAGTAAAGTCTTTCTGTGTACATAACGCTTTAAGCAATTGCTAAAAATTTCGATAACAGTTTCGATCGCGGACGTTATTTTTTAAGGTATAACTAATTACATAGTATAAAACAAAGTCGCTTTCTCTGTCCCTATATCCCTATGTATGCTTAAATCTTTAAAACTACGCAACGAATTTTTATGCGAATTTTTTTTAGATAGATTGATTGAAGAGGAAGTTTTATATGTATAAACTAGCTTAGTTACACCGCGGGGCTCAGCTAGTTAATTATAAAATATTTACGTAGACGCACGTTCGCAAAAAATGTAAAGAAAAAGTTCGAAAAATATAATCCGACAAAGTAAAATGTGTCAAAATTGATATAACCCACATCCGGGTCATTATTACGAATTATTGACAGCTCGTTCATTAAAATCGGTTCAGTAGTTTAGACGTTACGGTGAAAATACATTTTTTAAGGAATACGTGCCAAACCAGCATTTGTATCGCCGATGGTAAACAATTATCGCCGCTAATGGACGCCCGCAACACCTTCGTTACAAGTGCGTTGTCGGCCTTTGGGGGATGGGTGGAGGTGTTGGGTATAGACCTCCAGTGACCACACTCACTCGGTGAAACTCAGCACACGTACCCTTTCACACCGGTTTTCCGTATTACCCTTCCTTTCGGCTTCGTCGTTGCCGGATAAAAACATTTAAAGTGTTAGCTATAGGTGTTCACGTAGTCCCTTACTGTTAGGTTCAAGTCCATCTGCTCGTTTGCTCAAGACGGAGATAGTCGGCGTTCCTCGGAAGAGGCATTTGTGAACCACATGTATTATCGTGATCATATGTGTTACGATTGTATTGGTCTAGTAGTGTGGGCGGCCACCTCGTCGCTTCCTACATCGCCAAGAGTTTAAATCCCATATGGGACAACACTGTGTGATTCACAAATAGTTGCTCTGAGTCTGAGTGTCATTTGTGTGCGTTTCATGTATCGTTGTAAAAACTCCTGCGACGCAAGAAATATTCTTAGGGGTTGTCAATGAAGAAAAAACAAGAAGTTACAACTTTTAGATGCTAATAAACACTTTGGCATAATGAAAAATGATTATTTTGGATTTGCTTTAATTTATTTTAATGATATATAAATTACTAATGGGTCACTATGCTGCATTTTCCACATTCGCAATGAGTATAGTGACCATCACTCTTGGATTCTGCTCATGCTTTCCATCAGGCTGAGTAGATTCATTTTGGGAGCTCCAACAAGAAAAAACGTTTCAATTATTGTTTTTTAAAAGCTTATCTATATAAAATGAATCACAAAAATGTATGTACGCATATAAGTTTCGATCGACTGCACTAAATTGGATAATTCTTTATATTTGATATTGTCAGGACATGGTTTATATAGAAGAAAATTAAAAGAAAACTGGAGGTATTATAAATAAATAAATAAATATTTTGGTCATTTAACACACAACGCCATCTAGTCCCAAACTAAGCAGAGCTTGTATTATGGGTACTAGACAACTGATATAAATACATATATACTTTTTTTTTGTAAATACACACTTATTATACATAGAAAATACCCGAACTCTGGAATAAATATTTGCAGATCATACAAACACTTGGTCCGACACGGGAATCGAACCCGAGACCTCAAGCACAGCAGTCGCATACGCTACCATTGCGCCACCGAGGCTTGAAGGTACACTGCGACCCCGCGGGATGTTGGGCGAATTAAATAATAAAATAAGTTTTTCGATAATTTAAAAAATAATGTCTAAAATAAATATGGCGTTACGAAGTTCGCCGGGTCAGCTAGTTTTATTCTAAATTTATTAAGTTTTATCACAAACTTGTAGAGTGAAACATTCAATTATTGTCGATGTTGATACTATAATTGTTTTGACATTGAAAACTAAAATATGGGTTGTGTAATGAAATATTTAAATGTATATTTTCTTCAAGTTTTGAAGTCTGTTATTCAGTTACAAGGCTGTCTACTGTATTGAGAAATTGACATTTTAAAGTGGTTTGTTGAAGATCAAAACATTTTCTCGTCATTATGTGGTCAACTTCTTATTGTATAGCATTGTCCATGCTGTTCGTTTTTATTAAGAATACGAGGATATGACTCATGAATACGTTGCCGCCTTTTATTTAGAAAATATAAGAAACAAGTTGGGCGAGCAACAATATAATAAATGATTGTCGAGAAAATCTCGTGACAGTTGAAGAGAAATAAAATACCCATTTGGATTTTTCTAAAGAGATTGTGGATTTGGTGATCATTGTTTCGATAATCGTACCTGCTGCATTAATAGCCAAGAGCTTTGACTAACACCTTCAGAGGCTGACGTTAGAAAGCTAGATTAAGGGCCTGATATAAATGACGGTCCGTAGGGGATGTGAAACATGTAAAATTATAAAAAAAAACCCGACTGCGTCAATATCTGTCATCTTCATTAAATTCAGGTGTTTTTACAGAAAACATAAGTTATATATTTATATATTCGTAATCATCGTTAAAAAAATATTTTGAAAACACAGTTGATGTATTTTGAAAACAATATTTTTTCTTGAGCCTTAATGTAGTTTTTTTTAATTTTGATGTACCCAGTGTCACACTCACGACTAAGGCGAATCTATTGAATTCACTCACATAAACACACGATAAGCCGTTTAGGCTCTAGGGCGTCCTAAAGAAATATATTTTACATACATACATACACTCAAAAAATACAACCCTCCTCTATTCGCAGTCGGGTAAAAAGAAGGGCCTGATATACATGGCAGTCCTCTTTGACATGGCACGTATATTGAAGAGGTTCCTGTCTTGGGAACCTTAACCATCAGTGTCTTAGTCCTACCCAAAGACGATGATCTACTACTTTTTTAAATCTTCTATATCTCATCTATCTTCTTCTTCTATATAAATAAAAATGAATCACCAGAATGTAAAATATGTACACGCATGACTTTCGATCCACTCCACCAAATTGGATAAATTGAAGGTGAAATTAAAGAAAATCGGAGGTGTTATATTTTCTTAGTCCGCTGACTCGTTTAAACTGCGGCCCTGCGGAAAGTTAACACGGGCTTACTAAAATAAGATATTTCGCATTAAAAATTTGACAAATATACATATGGAGGTACGAAGTTCGCCGGGTCAATTAGTTTTAAATATATAATTTGGTTTTACATGTTTAATGTATTTTAAAATCTGATAAATATTTATTTGAACGTACTAAAGATTATAATAATAACTATCACATGCGGCAATTTTATCCTATAGTCTCATCACACATTATTTGTTCTAGACCCAGATCGAACCCACGCCCTCCGGCTAACCAGTCAAGGTCACTAACCGCTTCACTAACAGGCCCGGCAAAGGCAATGATCTCGAAAGGCCTTATTCTACCGGGTCATTAGTGGTCAACGATTCTACACGTGGCCCCCCATTCAATTCATGTTGAAATGAGATTGGGGACTAACGGTTGCCCTTGATATTGAAATTTCGTCAAATTCTAACTGAATATCTTTATTATATAACCGCGAAGCTCCTCTCTATGTGGTCATGGTTTAACGATACGGATTGTTACCGCCTTTATGCATCATATTACATTACTAGCAATAAGGGAAAGGACAACTTGATACAAACACCTATTTGTCTGGCCAGCGTAAAGTAGGCCAAAATATCCTTTATCCTAGGCCTAAATAGAGTAGGGGCCTGCTAACGTCTGTTGATTTGTGATGTACAACTCGTAATTCAACATCTGTATCTTTTTTTATGGAATAGTGGACAAACGAGCAGAAGTATCGCCTGATGATAAGCAATTACCGCTGCCCATGGACACCCGCAACATCAGAGGCGTCACAAGTGCGTTGCCGGCCTTTGGGTGATATGGAGTGTGATGAAGGAAGGTTTGGGCCTCTGGTATTCTCACTCACTCGGTGAAACACAGCGCAAGCGCTGTTTCACACCTGTTTTCTGTAAGGCCATGGTATCTCTCCGGTCGAGCCGGCCCGTTCGTACCGAAGCATGGCTCTCCCACGTAAAAAATCTTTAATCTCTTTCGAATTGAATAAATCTCCGCGGTTTTTTTAAAAATTGATTCTCTACGTTCATACATCCTCCGCCTTCTTTGTGATGGTCACTAACCCCGAAACGAATGATAGCAAGTTCTCCTTCTAGATTATAGGGGTCTGTTACAGGTCCATAATAACATGTAAATAAAACAAGAATGAGATTAGAAAACCATATTTCTTTTATCAAAACTTTTTTAATCTTGTTAAACAACTTTTGATAAAAGGAAAATGCCGTGTTTGTATGAGTCTTTTGCACCGCCTGAAGTATCTCATGGTAGGGATTGTTTTTGTATTTATTTAGCTGCTAATATCACCGACAATTACATTTTAAATTTGTATATTTTTACAACATTGCGTTAACAAGTAATGAATAATTAAAAAATAAAATGCGACTTCGTCAATATCATTTATAAAACATAAAAGTTATATGTATATTCGCGATCACCGTTTAAAAATCCTTAATTTTGTTTTTTTTAATTTTGATGTACCTAGTGTCATGCTCACGACTAACACGAATCTATTGACACCACTCATATAAAAATCCGACAAACCGTTTAGGCTCTAGGGCGTGCCAAAGAAATATACATACATGTACACATACATACACTCGAAAAACATAACCCTCCTTTTTTCTAAATGTCCAGACTATACTACATCGAAATTAACCAAAGAGTAATGATAACCCCTTTAATTTACTAGAAAGCATTGTAATTGAGCTGACCAGCTACGGCTGTATTCAGTATTCAACCATGACTCCAATAGGTGTAGGGTGTATTTAGGGCCTGTTATTCAGGCTAATGGCAGAATGAGTTGGAACTGGGGCGTGTAATTTTCTTAATGTTTTTATTTTGATAACTGGTTTACTGTACCGTTTCTCTGTTAATAGAATACTTTATTTTGGTATCATCAAAATGGTTTCAAGGAAATTCAAAAGTATTGCTTACCTGCTGTAAATTGTTTTGTATATTTAATCTCGAGGTTAAGATTTTAAAAACATAATGTAGAATATTTTATTATTCTGAATTTTATAATTAAACGATTGTTAGGCAAATAAATAAATAAATATTTCAGACATTTGACACAACTCCATCTAGACCCAAAGTAATCAGAGCTTGTGTTATGGGTACTAGACAACTGATGTAAATACATATGTACTTTTTTTTAGTAAATATATAAAAAACACACAAACTTTGAAACAAATATTTGCAGATCGTACAAAAGTTTAGTTGGGTATCGAACCCGAGACCTCAAACAGTAGCATACGGTACCACTTAAAAAAATACCAATTAAAATAAATTAATATCTGTTTTATGTAAAGGTGTGAAGCTGTTTTACGTAAAATAACTCATAGAAGTCAAGTCAAATTGGTTGTTTCACGTAAATATAGCTTGTTAGTTACTTTGCAACAACAATTACATATTAATTATAATTTTAATGCATACATTTATTGTATTACTAACTGACCCGGCGAACTTAGCACCGCCATATTAATTTTCATGAAAATTTTCTGAATAACCTAAAAACTTATTTTGGTGGTAATTTCCCGCAGGGCCGCAGTGTATACATACGATTAAGTGGTCTAAGGAAATATAACACATTCGGTATTCTTTTATTTTTTTCTATACACACCTCGTTCTGATAATAACAAACACAAAAAAAATGTTCAATTTGGTGCAGTCGATCGAAAATTACGTCCGTACATACATTTTTGTGATTCATTTTTATTTGTGTATATGTAATTTGCTAACAAGACTCCGAAAGTTCAACAATGCGTCGTACTGCATTCTTAATGAGGATGGTAATTGCTCATGGATCCTACTCATAGTTTCCGTCAGGCAGACTTGTCATCAATAGTTCTTCGTCTTCTTCCTAGCCTTTATTATTCCCAAAATTAATTGGGGTCGGCTACTAGCTCAACCGGTTTTAGCTAATATCAGTTTTTCTAAGGAGCGATAGACTTTGGACCTCCGCAACCCTGAGGGTGACCGAATTCAAAAGTTGAACTAGTTGTTCAGTATATTTTAGAGCATATACTTCCCAAAAACAATTGCCATAGGTGTTCATGACAACCAGAGCCGACGGCATTGCTCTCCGAGGCGGGATACACCGCTATATTCCATACTACTACGAATTTCTTATAAAAAAACACCCAACAGCAGCCCGACCCGGGAATCGAACCTGAGATCTCTTGATCGGCAGTCACTTACTCTAACCGCTTAACCAACGAGCTAGTATGTCAGTTAGTATTTATATGCATACACAATTACATAAACACATATTATGAACCGGACCGAAAAATCCTCTTTTTAGTTTCGGGAGGTGGCCAACTTCCTGTGTTACCTCAGTCAAACCACCCCTTCCTCCTCTTAGAATGGAAATGAATTATTGTAGAAAGCATTTTATTACAATTCGTCATGATAAAGGAACAGTAATGTCGCTAAAAAAATTTGGATCTGGAACTTTCTACAGTTTTATTTATTGCTAACATTTGCCTGCAGTTCTGTATTATGTCGGTTATCGGGTACTTCTTTAAACTGATAGGTATAACTTTCTTGTCAGCCGATTGAAATAAAACAAACACTCAATGTGAAATTAAGTTTACCGCAACACATTTTTATGTATGCGTCTTTTGAATGCGCATACAAATCGGCTAGCGACCTCTGAGTTTAACACCCACAAACAGACCAAAATTCTAAAAACTGTTGTTTTGATTTCTGTAAATGATTTAATAAAGATCATTTTCATTGATTTATCTTTTTCTCTTTTCTTTTTTCTCATCATACGTATAAATTAACGTTAAGTATTTAATGTCCAACTTATTATTATTAATATTTGATGCACTATCTGTCTAACTCAATTAGTCTTATAATTCCGCCGACATACCCCCAGAAGTTGAACAGAAACGAATATCAACCCACTGCTGTTTGATATCGTACAATCCTCCTACATTTTATTCATTACCATATGTCCCCTTCCACCCAGGCGGTCGATAGCACGAGAATACATAATGTAGCCAGGCTATAAATAAACACACCTTTTGAATACCTTGTCCGGCTTCTACAAGTCAGAAACAACAACTAGATTTCTCGCTGTCTGGACTTGAATGTCTGGAGCGCTTTGCTAAATGTAACTTTTTTTTATGGGAAAGCAAACGTGCAGATGTATCGCCTGATGGTTAGCGATTACCGCCGCCTATGGACATCTGTAATACCAGAGGCGTCACACTTGTGACGTACTTATGTTGCCGGGCCTTTGGGGGATGGGGAGGAGGTTAGGGATGGGGAGGAGGTTAGGGATGGGGAAGGGGTTGGGTTATGGCCTCCTGTATCCTCACTCACTCGGTGAAACGCAGCGCAAGCGCTATTTCACACCAGTTTTATGTCAGGTCGTGGTATCACTCTGGTCGAGCCGGCCCATTCATGACGAAGCGTGGCTCTTCCACGGCAACTTCAATTGATACTCAAAGTTCAATGAACTATTGAACTAGAATTATGAAACACTGAATATCGGTACGGTAACGGTAAATCTGAATATCACATTATTCTCGCGGATATTTTATTATGTAAAATATGAAAAATGGGCCGTCTTGACCGAAGGTAGTAGAACCAGGTTGATTT
Source organism: Hyphantria cunea (assembly GCA_003709505.1). Lineage (NCBI taxonomy): Eukaryota > Metazoa > Arthropoda > Insecta > Lepidoptera > Erebidae > Hyphantria > Hyphantria cunea. Next base: position 1,411,301 of record PKRV01001119.1, read on the forward strand.
TGTCATGAACGGGGTAGGCTTGACTGAGTACGGCGACTCACCCAAGAAACACGACAGCACGAATGCTGTCATTTTAGATTGATCTTCTGTGAGCGTTTTTCTATATTTGAAGCCAGTCAAAGTACTCTACAAAGTACTTTACTCTGCCTGGTGGAACACATAAGTTGAATCCAACAGTGCAGCATGGTGACTTACAATACGCCCTAGTGAGATACTTTTTCACAACCCGCTTAAAGGACCCAGGATCATAGTGGGTCTTTATTCATAGCACTATCAGAGTGGCAGTGGTCAGGGTTAATCAAAGTGGAGAAACTGGGCCTTCAATCTATCAAATATTACTATAATATCCGGCTATAAAACATTAGTAAACTAAGGTCGCTGTGTGTTTCGTACATAACCGCATTTCCGTACATGTGCCCTTGACATTTATGATATAAAACCTACTAAACGTTTTTATATTTACGTTATAGATTGATTTATGAGATAACGTTTAGATTTAAATAAAACAGTTAATTTATTCTTGCCCTTGGGTCGTGCGTGTTTCGTCGTATGTACGGTATTTTTACCCTACTGAGCGAAAGAGTTTTCGAGTGTATGTATTTTTCTTTGGCACGTTTTTAATTTTTGATTTGAGAGATAAAAATTAAAATCACTGGTTTGTATATTTCAATAACATGGTACAAATACCAACACATGAATATTTTTGAAGATATGAACGAAATGGTTGCCTGTAAGAGATTGCAGTTGAACAATGAGGCCGCCAGATGTACTGCCGACCTCCCTAGCTTTAAGTTATGTACTTAATTGTCTGGTGTACAATAAAGCGATTTATTATTATTATTATATTTGCAAAAAGCTTGTACTATTTTAACACTAGCAAAATATCAATATTTTTACTTGCACGTACCCTATATAAACTCTTTTGATAATGCCGTCGATGAACTGTGAAAATATATTTTCCCGTGTTTTAAAAAGACATATATCTCAACACTATTTATGGCTAACAATAGATATCAATGTTCTTGGGAAAGACGGTCCCCATTTCATGTCATCCACATTTTTTATATTTTTTATCATTAATTCCATCACGACGAGGACTTGAAGACTCGAAGACTTAGAATTGAAGACTTAAAATACTTGACATTGGTAGAAATAGCTGATCCGGCTGATTGCCATATCATCAAAAGAAGAAGAATAGATATCAATCCATACATTAAAGAAGTGAATCAAAATTATGTACCTTTTTTTCAAGAAAATTATGCAAAAGGAGGTGTATGAAATTAGGTACAAGTACAGTTTATGTGGAGGAGGAGTGCATAAAGTTTAAAAAACCGACTCAGTGCTAGCCTGACTCGCGCACAAGGAATTCCGTACAAACTTGTAGGTGTAACTAAAAATGTATGCTTTTCTCAATTTTTCCTAACTGTGCTATTAGACATTGCTTCGTACCAAATGTCAAGATTATGAGTTCACGGTTAGTAAGTACCCTGTAGGTTTTGATTCCGAGTGTTGAAAATTTTCAGCATAAACGGCTGTATCTTTTGATTGCGCTGGCTTACAAGTTTGATTTTTCACAACTCCAAGGGATAGTAGACCTGAGCATTTGATATGAATTACGGCTTGATAACTGTGCGCGCTCATGAGCAAAATGGTCTTGAGAGACAGACAGACAGACAACTAAGTAATCCTATAAGGGTTCCGTTTTTTCCTTTTGAGGTACGGAATTTTGACCACTGAGCGACTACGGGCTCTTCGGTCAACTGAATCCAAAGCTTCCAGATGATATTTGGCTGCACCGTCCAAGAAGTGATTACATTATTCCATGCAGAATCAAACTTGGGCAATGTTAAGATTAAGCAGCTGTTCAGAGCTGCAGTACCGCCTAACCTTTGAAAGAATTTATAATTTCTTGGACGCCGCTTGTGCCATGGACTCAATTTGTTGGCCAAAGTTGAGGTTAGAGGTGATGGTAATGCCTAGAAGCCCTAGTTGGTCAGTAATCTAATAATTAAAATAATTTATCTAGGCCACTTTTGCCAAATCAGTTACTTTTTATCATCTGTCAAAACGTTAGCTTTGTATGAAAAATGTACTAAGAACAAACTTGTGACGTCACTGTTTTAGACTAGTCAAATGTTTATTTGATTAAAATCTATGTAAATAAATTAATCAAATGAATGTATGTACGCGCATAACTTCTGATCGAATGCGCCAAATTGAAAAAATATTTTTTATGTGTTCGTTGTTGTTAGGACAAGGTTTGTATAGAATTAAATTAAAAGATAACCGGAAAAGTATTTTTTTTCTGTCCGCGACTGTACACTACCTGTGGAAAGTTGAGGCATGCAGAATTACTAAAACAAGTTTTTTTTTCATAAATTTCGTTCGCCGGGTCAACTAGTTTGTAATAGAAGTTAAAAGCTCTAACGATTATATTTACCGAGATGTTTTGTAATATTCGTTTTAATCAAGGAGACATTGGTATTTACTTACGATAGAGTCAACTACCCTATAACGTTAGTCAGCCCTGGATCATGGATCTACAGTCTGCTGTAAGGCTGGCAATAACTTCACAAATCTCAATTTGTGAGTTTATTATTATTACTTAACAAAATAGACAAAAAGGACGTGACTAGAGAGATCTATTCGATAACCAAACTATCTTTTCCAACACTAGTTCGTATAGAACTTCAAGTATTTACCGACTTGCAAAATCGTTACAAGGTTACCGATATCAACAAATCGATATTTCCATAGAGAAAGTGCAACCTACACGGCTTGCGAATCGTATTAAGGCTAAATTCATATTTACCTATTAGATTTGCCAGACTGGCCGTGAGCTGTTTTACTCAAACTTTCGCATTATATTAATGTAGTAAATGTAGGGTAGAATTAAATTATTTTTCTACAATTTTTCTAAAATCTCCCATAGAAGGCGATACTCAGAACAGGACGAGTCTCTACCTACTGCAGACTTGTTGACCTACAAATAATTAGTTAAATTAGTTTGCATAGTAGTAACAGAATTATGGGGCTTTTGGGACCATCAAAAGGCCCAAACACCAAGCAACTGGCATTTTAAAAAATCAGTAGAAATAGACTTCGCGAATTGTTGAGTAAGTTCAGGCGAAAGTACGCGCCAAATATAGAGCCTTGATGACATCTCGCATTGGATAAATTATCATCATTATCATCATTGTAGGCCTCTCTCAAATCAGCGCCTGGTCTGTTGTTTTTGGCATCCAGTTGCCACCGGATGAAATAACCATTTTTCACTGAAAATAATCTTGCAGTTGAATCTGATGTAATTATTTCTATTGTTACAGGAACATGGAAGTGATCGGTATAATGGGTGAAGGCAGAGAAGATGCTTGGGGTCAGACGATGCAGCCACCGCGGTTGCTTATGCAAAGGGTACATATACCCTTCACGTTTAAGCTAGAGGAGAACGCGCCTATTGGATACAATGGTGAGTTTTTTCTCTAGGAACTGCCTAGTTTTAGATATGAAATCTATTTACCTAATTCTTACTTAACAAAGACTAAAAGGTGCTAGGATAAATCAAAACAACTCTATAGTAATCCATAGTGTTCAACTCAGAAACTAAATAAAAATATTATATTGTAGTGTGGCGACTTTCACATACAACTCTAAAATATACGTCAGTGCCGTCTATCGAAGATATAGCAAACTACGTAGTAACTAGTTATTCTGAATCGCGCAACAAAAGTTTTCGCGCAGATACGTACGTATAAAACAGTAAAACTTGCTAAAGTCGTCAAAATTTGTAGCAATGTTTCACTTCCTCATAAATAATAAGTACATCGGGATGACCGGTATGTTAATTGGTAAATTTTTGAAAAATGAATGCTAACTAGATTGATTCATCGCCCCCAAAAACCTTGAGCACTAAATTTCATGAAAAAAAAAAATTGACCTGGGTTTAAGCAGCGGACATGCTGAGAGGAAACCCGAGTGCCGAAACCCGAATGAAAACCTTCGTATTCTAGTATTATGTTATATGATTTTAGAGAGTGAGGTAGGTAAAGTATATTTAGATATATATATCATATATAATATTTAGATTTCGACCATAAACCTTAAGCAAGGGAAGGTCGACAGTTTGGCAATGTTTATTTACATTGTAAACGGAAGCTTTCTTACAAGGCGACTTTTTGTCATTGAAATTCATACTTAATTAGAGTACTATAAAGAAAAGTAAAAATATCATACTTTTTTAAATAAAAAGCATAGAATTTAAATTTAAATGTTTCAACTAGCTGAGTCCCGCGATGGTAACCACAGTACAACAACCGTGGGTAAGGCCGCGGGGCAAAGTTAATCTAAGAAAATTAGCCTAAAATTTGTCCAGCCGTTCCAGAATAAAGCCGGAACAAACAGACAGAGAGAAAGACAGGCAGACACAAATTGTATAAAACGTTATTTTGGTATATGTACCGTGTATACACGCATATGATTTAGTAAAAAGCAGTTATTTTAATATTAGAAACAGGCACTACAATTTTATTTATTTGTATAAAATATATATAATACAAAAAGTCTTTGTCGTAGACGTTGCAAGGATATTGACATTTGACCTTAAATACCTAACGTGGTGGTATGTGTTAAAACCTAAATTAAACATTAAAATTTCCAAACAGACAATCAATAAACAAGCAAATGTAAATTGATTTGGTCTATTTATCGACCCCAGAAACCCCTGCATACAAAATTAAATATGCGTTTATACTAAATTCATCCATCAATCATTATTCATCAACAGCTTTTAGCAGTCCACTGTTGGGCATAGGCCCTTTTAATATGGAATAGGGGGCAAACGAGCAGACGTATCGCCTGATAGTGAGCGATTACTACCGCCCATGGACACCCGCAATACCAGAAGCGTCACAAGTGGGTTTCCGGCCTTTAAGGGATGGGGAGGGGGAGGGGTTGGGGTATGGGCCTCCGATATTCTTACTTACTCGGCGAAACACACTTCAGGCTCGGTTTCGTACTAATTTTTGTGAGGCCGTGGTGTCAATCCGGTCGAGCCAGCCCATGCATGCCGAAGCGTGGCTCTCCCATGGCTCTTCTTAGCAAGGAGATTTTTGCCTATTATACCATGTTTGCCTGAGAAGTTTGTTTAAAGTTCTCTTGCCCTTTACTGTGATCTTATCCTTAAGTTTGCTCCTTGATCGTTATTTACGATTCACACGAGATAAGTAAGGATGGTGACGTTACATATTCTTAATCATTCATGTACAACGCGTTTTAAAATAAGAATAGGACTGGGTTTGCGTCTAACTCCACTGGGAATGTAGGCGTTGGATAAACACCAAATAGTATTAAATAAAAAAAAAATTTTTTTTTTCTCAAAAGCGCGACAATGTCAGTACTTCTTTTAAGTTATCAGTTGCATTGAAAATTTTTAATAAAGATTTTTAATTGTAAATTCTTCAAATAAATTATCTGGAGTTATTGACAAATGCAGGGCTAGATGGCGGATTTCCATTCCTATTCTTAATTGGTAAGCATTGTAAATTTTTCGAACTGTAATACTTTTAGAAACATTAGTTTGGATAGCCAATCAGAATCGTCAATTTTCGACTAAGCAGTTTCTAGTTTAAATGCGGTAATTCTCAAAGGAAAAACGCGGGATAATTATTGTTTACCTACTCGCTGGTCTGTTGTGAAAGTAAAAGAAAATGCTACAATCCGGTGTCTATTATCCCGTGCAAAGCGTAAAAGTGGTTTGAGGGAGAGAGTTAATACTCCATTGTGCTAGGAGAAAGGCCATGGGTTGATAACCTATGACGTCACGACTGTGATGGTGACGATTGTATTGTTTGATGAGAGTAACTTTAAGTTCATTATGCATGTAATAAAGAACAAAATAAAAACTAAATTATCGTAATCTATATTTGGTAATAGATAACACGCCTCAAAAAACGTTTGAAGCAGGCAAACGTGAATAAAATTATTATTTTTTAAATATTTTAATTGATTGAAACGGACCCGGCTAGACGGAATTGATGCCCATAGTAAACTCATGCTGATAGTAAACTCCGGAATGCGCTCCCGTTCGAAATCAGGATGTCCACTAACCGTTTCTTATTTGAAAAGAAGGTAAATGACCTCCTTTTCCATGACATGGCGTCTTCGAAACGATAGTGCGCCATAATATTATGTTGTATTCATTTGTTTTAATAGATATAGTGTTTAAGACTTCGTATATGTTTGTATATGCTATGCAGTGTAATGTTAACTTTAGTTATTTATTATATGTATACTATCTATCATAATTTATTTATACATGTCATATATCTATATTAAAATTAAAATAAGATACTACAACAAACGTTCCTACAAGCGTCTAAAATTTCTACGTATCATCGCCTACTGGTAGTGTTTATATGTGTTTATACTGGTAGTGTATATACCTGTCACCCAAAACTCAAATGGTCGAGAATTTCCTGGGCATTAAGTCCGCCGATGTACGAAAGTGCATAAAGTAAAAAAGGAGTTAAGAAATGCTTTCAAGACCAAACTTCCTATCCCTTTAACCTCTATTTATGACTCTTCGGTCACCAGTGTTCAGTGGCAGGATACCAGCAAACTACTTGGGAGGGCTATAAATGGCCTTGAAACCTCCCTCAACAGTTTTCTTCTCCTGTGCTTAATAAATTCTGTCGTCGAGCCCATATTAGTTGGACTTAGAACTCTAACAAACAAAATAATATAATAAATAACTAAAATATACGAATGACATATTTTTAATTTTGTCTCAATAAACCACGCCACTATTTAATTGCAAAATCGTGTCAAAATTTCAAGTTAATCGAACGGTTACTTTTCGAGTTTTGCAAGTCTAAATATACGAAGGTTAAATTTTATGTGTAATTTGTTAATTTGTTGCATATCATTTAGCAGTTCATGACTCGTGACGACTCCTAAAGGCTCTTGCATATTTGTGTAGTTATCCTTGTAAAACAAGTAACGGACAATTCTAAGCTGCCTTGCATCTTTTGAAAAGAAAAAAAAGGGTAATATCGGAGACGTTTAATGGTTTGGGGAAAATAAAAATAAAGTATAGTTGAAGAAAACTGAAAACACTCTTACGAAAGTCGGATAGACAAACACATAGGTGAAGCTAATAGTTTTTATTCTTTTGTTGTTAGTGACTTTGAAATATCACAAATTTGATCAAGGCCTTTTTTACCTGACTACGAAAGAAAGAGGGCTATGTTTTTGAATGTATGTATATTTCTTAAGCACGCCCTAGGGCCTAAACGGCTGGTCGTATTTTTATGTGAGTGGTTTAATAGATTCGTCTTAGCCGTTAGAGTGACAATAGGTCCACAAAATTATCTCTTTTCAGTTCTTCCATGAATTTAATAAAGGTGACAGATACTGATGCAGTGGGTTTTTCTGAAAATAAATCGATACTTGTTTTACACACGGTCGTCTGGCCGATACCAAATTACGTTGAGCTTTAAATATCAGTTTTTGTAATGTTTGCTAGGCTTCCATTTCAAGTTGCTTAATATCAAACGAAATTTATGATGATCTGATAGTGTTGATAGTGTCACCTATACGTATTATATCAATTATATCATCAACAACCCATAATGTCCCCTAATATAATAAGTATACCTAACAATACGCTAATTAGTGAGTGAAATATTTATGTCTAACTGTCGCCAAGTGATCAGAGAGTCAATTCTGTAATGATAAATTGTTTAAAATTCACTTATAATCTATTTTCGATCTAAGAAATGTATAACAGTAGATTTAGAACAACGCTTCCGCATGCATGGGCCGGCTCGATTGGAATGATACCATGACCTCACAGAAAATCGGTGTTAAACAGCGTCAGCGCTGTGTTTCACCGAGTGAGTGAGGATACCGGAGCACATATCTCAATCCCTCCTCATATCTCCAAAGGCTTTCAAAGCACTTGTGAAGCCTCTGGTGTTGCAGATGTCCATGGGGAGCGTTAATCGCTTACAATCAGGCAATACGTCTGCTCGTGCCCCCCTATTCTATTAAAAAAAATAATATCTTCGTAGTAAAATACTAAAGTATTTAAATTAAAAACTGAAAGTAGAGGACAATAAAGACTACACTGACGTCTACTGCCATTAGTTTTGTAAAAGCTTATATTAAACAGCAAGTCGTCGTCAAGAAGTCTTTTTTTATCGTATGTTCTGTTGACGTTTATATGAAAATGCTTTGTTGCTGTAGGTTGTTAACTTGTGATGTCGGAAGAGATCATTCACAGTGAACATTAATTCTCTGTTCTATGTACCAACCAAATTAGTGAAGTTGTGAAAAGCACCAGGAACCGATGAGCATGCATGCAGCGATGGATTAATGTGGACGAAGCAAAAGAAGAAAGACCGTTTTAGTGGAGATCAATTATCACTGCTTACCCTGGGTAATAGGCATAACATATGTGCTTCAACGAAAATATTTTTTATAAAATTTATGAGATCTAATTTTGAGCTAATTTGTATTATGAGAATGAACGATTTTATCAAGAACAGAATAGGTATACTGACCAATATTATTGACATAATAAATTCTAATACGGCGTGTGAATTGTTCAATTACATAGCAACCTGCTGTGCAAATATGTATGATACTTGGTGCTTATGCAACACAAATTTTATAGATACCGATTCTCTTAGCGTATTAAGTTCTATTGTTTTCGGAAACAATTAACCTTGAACTATTAACAAACCATTGTTAGTTGAAAGTTATGCGTGACGATCATAATGGTTATTTGATATATAGTGATTTTTAACAGTACCTCGGCTATAGCATGTCATGCTCACTAAAATGATATTCCAAGGCATGTTCATGGGGCGGGTCGTTTCTTTCCATCTGATATGCCGAAGGAGATGATGGCTGGTCCATGCGTCATACTCGTGAAAGTGCTGCTTGGAGTGACTGGTCGGTCGAGTCAGCGATGCTTTAGCCTTTATTATTATTTTGGTTCGTTCAACTGCAACTTTTGTCTTTCAATCCAGTCACGAATTTTTGATAACAGTAGATGTTTCAACTGAATATAAGTAGATGTGCACCTTGAATGAATTCTATGTCAAACCTTCAACGGTGTCACTGAGTGATTTCTTTTTTGTTGGTACTTTAGCTCTTGAAGCATTTCAATGAAATGAAATTCAGGTGGCAACAGCTTGCATACTGATTACCATTACCTTTCATGTAATACTTACACAATCGTACCTGAATATCTGTCTTTTAAAAAGAGTGGCCATGAGTTTCTTTGCCAGTGTTCTTCTCATTAGGCTTTACGCTCTTTAGAAAGTTGTAGATCGTTTGGAAGTTGTAGAACGACACAAGCGGGCAGCAGTAGATTTTAGTGTTTTCATTTAATTTACCTTGGCAATTCAGTAGATGTGGCGTCTATTTGTGTCCATCTATGATTATAGCTATATAATAATTATTTTACATATATGTGATAATTATTAACTGTAGCTTCAATTTAACGTTCATAAATATCACTAATATGTTAATTGAATAAATGTCCCCGTTAAGACGAGTCAAGCGAAGCGCAAGGCATTACCTACCTTTTCTCGAAGTACTTCGCCGTTTTTTGGACCCTCATAACTTTGGTATCCGATATACTAGATAGTTCAAGTTCTCAGGATATGATTTCAATGATAGATTAACTAAACATATAATGCTTTAATTGTATAGCTCTTAATACTTTAGATTTTATTGATATCTAAAATACACCGATTTAGTCACTGACACCCTGATCAAAATGTTAAGGTACTTCCTGAAGTGCTAGAAAACTGAAATTTGGTATGTAAACTTAGTTTAGTATATAAACAACCAAATAAATTCATATACCTATTGCTTTACACCCCAACTCCTAAAATTGGGGGTGGAACTTTGTATGAGACTGACAAATTTTTATGCTAGAGGTTATATTTTTCATATACGGACTTTTTAAAAGAAACAAAAAAATACATGTATCAGGATTTTTACAAAATCGCCAAAACTTAAACAAAAAAAAAATGAAAAAATATATATGTAGTATAAAATACTGCCATAAGAAACTACAAAAAGAAATTAGATGCCACTAAAAACATTTTCTATGTAAAATATTGCCAAGACGACTGCATATCGCTTACACCGTGAAAAGGATATCAGATCTCATGTAGAGCTCCAAGCTCCTGAATCTACACGCCCTTACTCTACCCTAGCTTCACAAACTCTACATCTCTGTAAAAATGTATGGCTTGGCTCTGTTTCTTTACTTCAGAAACTAGATATTGGGAAACACAAAAGGCGTTTGTTTCGCCTTTGTGCCCGTATCGAAACGGCGAAGTGATAATAATATTTATTTGTTATCTCTGTCGTTTTGGATTGTATTTTCTAACCTTATTTCCTCAAAAAATTAAAATAGGCAACTCAAGTAAACAAGTTCTTCATAAACTTTGGTATTATTATTACGTTATGATTTTTATGTTACGATTTATTGTTGTACTTTAAAATTAAATCGTAATTAATAGTATAGATTGTTGTAAAAATGTGTTTGGTTGATTATGACTCCTTCACGTTTTCAATAATAGTATTTCATCGTATCGATCACCGTACTGTTCTCGAAGAAATCGATTGATAAAATTGGCGTTAACTCAAGTAATACTGCACTGCAGACAAATGCTAGTGCAACACGAAACTGTTATAAATCATTGTTCTATTTTTAAAGGTTTACACTAAAGAAAGCAACCAATAAACAGACCGATTTATTGAATCGTGCAATTTATACAGAAGCGTTATCGGAACAGGTTTTGCGCGCACGGGTGCGCAAGCGCATGTTACGTATTATTTAAATGAAGCTTCTGCATTACGATCTGTGGATTAGGGGTGAACTTAATTTTTCCGCACTGTTACGTGCTTATAACTTATTTCGCTACATAACAACTGTTATAGCTAATTGAATAGGTTATAATGCATTAGTACAAAACTTTTAAGTGAAAGGATCTCGTTACATGTAGTACCTCTATTTCATTAATATTCATAGCCTTTAAAATAGGCTATATAGGCCGTATTGTCTGACTAGATAATTGAGCTATGCAACATTAAAATAATTCTTCAAATTAGTATTTAGTCAAGATTAGCGCGTTCAATGCAACAATCAAAATAACAACGACCTATTTAGTGTAGATAAATATTAAATGAAACGAGCGGCTTCGAGTGAGGTCAACATATTAAATTGTAAGTAACATATACTATATAACGTAGTCTAGTGGTAGTCGATAGAGATACACAGAAAGATTAAGCTCTCACTGATTTCACATAAAGAGACGGAAAAACTAAAACGAGCTCGTGTGTGACAAACTCAAATAAAGTAAGGACGTTAATTCATTTGCATAACGGAAATAAAACAGTTTGAAAAGACGTATTTAGATTTCATGTTTATTCAGACTTTGCTGCTCGCTCTGGCTTCGCACGGCATTTACCAAAATATTAGAACACTTGACCAAGTCTCGAACTTTTTTGTAAATGTACTTATACATTTTTGTAATAGCATGTTACTCGGCAATGTCTTAGCTTTCTAATGATGAAAGTATTTTTCCAATCGGTTCAGTACTTTCGGAGCTTATTCAATGCAAACAAACAAACAATCAAATCTTTTCTCTTTATAGTATTAGTATAGAGTATAGATAACAGTAAGTGTAGTAACGAATTTTTTGTAGCTGTAGAAAATGCTAAACCACAGTTAAGATGATTGTTTTGGGAGTGTATTACGTAATTATGTATATGGAGCAGATTTTGACCGAACACCAGACGAACGCATTCATTTTAAATTCTCTTTTTTTGCTTTCGTTGTACTTTTGACTCCCCTGTCGGTTGGGTAGTGGCCCTGAATATCAAGTAGAGTTTCTTTCCCACTTGAATAAGAAATTCTGTGATCCAGAGGGTTGTGTGTGAACTTTATATAAGACTAGCTGAGGCCCGCGGTACAAAGATATTGTGTGATTTTTATCCTTATAAATTCTAGCCTATGTCTTATTCTGATGTATAAACTAAAATATATTATTGTAAAGTTTCATCAAAATCCATTCAATAGTTTTTTCGTGAAGGCGTAACAAATATACATCCTACGAGGTAAGTATCCATACTTGCAAACTTTCTTGTTTATAATATTAGTAGGATCTTACTTACACTTAGTACCTCGATGGGAAAGAAATATTTTTTTGATAAATTTTCTAAAAATTAATCCTAGCTAGATCGATTTATTGTCCTCGAAACCGCCTGTAGACTGAATTTCATGATCCGATTATAATGCAACACCACCTTTTCTTAGCGATGACTTTATTTTAAATTATAAGGTAGGTGAACAATCACACGCTATACTGTTGGTACAATTGCACTTCTCGACTGTCAAACGGTGAGTGAACGACCCAACCGAGAATTGTTGTAAAATCAAATAACATTTCTCTTGCTCCCACCCCAGAAATGACGATGTTACGTCACATCCGTCATTTCTGTGCGACAGCAAAAATACAGTTATCTCTACCTTAATATTTTCTATACTGAATATTTAACATTAATAATTAAATCAATAAATAATATAATTAAATCAAAGCAATCACAACACGATTTTATATACAAGAACTTCTTGTTTAGAGGTATTGATTAGATTAGCATACTAACTACTTACTTACTTTACTGAACATAGACGAAGGGTAAATAGAGCAACAAATAAATGTGTACATGTATTTTTAGGAGTCTTCACATAGCACAGATGGCTATGGCGTTGTTATTGATGAATCGTCATTTCTGTCAATCGCAACCCCGAACGCAGTCACTCTGATGATCGATGTGAGAATATATAAACTCACACTAGGTTCTCGGCGCGAGATATGTTTGATAACGCTGTGTGTACTGTGACGTAGATAACTAAACATAAGAGTTTAATGCCGTGAATGCGTTCAGTGTCACGGTGAACAAACATCACGAGCTGTGCGTGTAACACGGTGTGTAATGTTTTGAACAACTACTGAACTGTAGTCTCAAATATCTGTTTAAATTATTTTATTATAAATCAGCAATAAAGTTAGATTTATTTTCGCACCTATTTTTTTCACAAACAAACAAACAACAACCCATGATGTCCCACTGCTGGGCTCGGTCACCTCCCAGGAGAGGGTTAAGGCCATACGTCCCCACGCTGGCCAAGTGCGGGTTGGGGACTGGCAAGAATACGTTGTGGCTACGTAAATCTTGCCGTTGGATGTTTTTAAGCCGCCCGAAGGCCTCCAACTAAGCTTCACGACTGTTATCGTATGATAACAACCGGGACCGGGATTTTTTTCACATTGTAGAGTTATTCGTGTTTAATTTAGTATTGTTCTCTTTAGGTAATGTTTTTTTGTATAGAAATTCTAACGAGTCAAAAGTTTTAAAAACTGTAATGCAATGCCGTTAAAACTGTCTATTTTTACATATTATGCATTAAAATCGGTTCAGTGGTATAGGCAATACGGTGGAACATACAATCATAGACTCCCAAAAATATCACCCTTCCTATTAAATTCCGACGTAGGTAAAAACTTTAATATGTAATTGTCTTGCCAGTATATTGCGAAATTTAATCGATATAAGCCTGATAAATTGAGGATAAATATACAGCTACAAACAAGACACAAGCGATATTCTTTTTTTCTGCCCGTGGGGAAACCTTGAAGCTGTCATCATCTTCACCGGGGCTTGCAAATTATACCGGCCAAAGCCGCACAATGTGTCATACTGTTACTAAAGTGGCCCTATATATCAACTATATGGTAGGTAATTCATAATCACGTGTCTCCAGACCTCACTCTTATTTTTCTCTTTTCTGAAATACAAAGAAAAGAGAAAGGGATACACTCTTGATTGGCACTACGCTTTCAGTGAGGTGATTTCTCTACTCCTACCGAGCCATTTGTGCTAAAACTTGACTTTCCCGCAATTAATTCCTTGGCGTATTTCCCCTTTTTTTCTTTGTTGATGGGATGGAAAATCTCTTCGTATCTCCTGTTTTTCGGAGGAATATGTGGTTTTTTCACTTCTTGCCCTGGTAGAACCTGAACCATATGATTTCAGGTTCTCCCCGGATTAACGCCATGATTATCGGGCCCCTGTATCGGTTAAAAACACTATTTGCTACGAATCATTGTATACCTAATGTTAAGGTTGTAGTTTATATAATTAATCAAACGGTAAATATTGTAATCGTGACCTCATGGCTCGTTTTAATTTACATGTCTCGACATAAATCCTCTCATTTACATACAGGTATAAGCTTATAATCATTTTTAGAAGTATGCTACAATCCAGCATGAGGGCTTTTATAGTATTCATTTTTTTATATTGATGTATCTGCCAATAACTACTAATTACTAGTGTGTTTATATAAAAGGTTCACATATTATTTAACTGCTGCATACTCTTGAGCATCCTGGTAATCTGTCTTTGAAAACTGTCTCGGTGCCACAGTGCTAACGTATGCGACTGCCGTGCTTCTAAGTGTTGAGGTCTCGTGTTTGTTTCCCAAGTCGAACCAAATGTTTATATGATATGAAAACATTTGTTTAGGAGTTTGGGTGTTTTCTATGTGAAATATGTATGTATTTATATCAGTTTTCTAATAGCCATAAAAGAAGCTCTTATTTTGGGATTAAATGATGATGTGTAAAAAAAATATTGAAAAGTTTGAACTCTAAGTCGAGCATCAATCTAGTATTAAGGAAGGGAAGTAGCCCCAAATATCAGGTGATAAATACTCTGGTCTACTGCAGGACATGGACCTCAACTTAGAAAGAAGTTTTGGCATAATACACTACGCTGGCCAGACGGTACAGGGTTCGTTTCAAATTGTTCTTCTTTGCAGTGATGTCGTCCTACACAGTTTACACTTCCTTAGCCACCTCTTATGTCTTCCATGGGATGAAAAAGGGGTGGTTATACTCCGTATGCTTAATCCCTCACTATAAGGATACGTTGTTTACGTATGGACTGATTATCATGTTTGCTTATTTATAATAATAATACTATTTACCAATGGTAAATTAGTATTATTATTTGTTCAGTCCCCAACCCGCACTTGGCCAGCGTGGGGACATATGGCCTTAACCCTCTCCTTAGAGGAGACCCGAGCCCAGCAGTGGGACATTATGGGTTGTAGTAGTATAGTAGTATTTGTAATAATAATACAATTTAACATTTGTAAAATAGTATTATTATTTGTATCAAAAACACTAACAATGGTAAAATACTATTTGTAAAAACGGTGAATCGAGTTTATATTTGGTAAATAAGGTTATATTTATTTTAGATTCAGAGTATGTTTTATTTGTTAAGCATTTTATCGTCTTCCCAATAAGTGATAATTGGTTAGAGGGGAATTTTTGATGTTCGGTATTACCTATCGGATATGGCAATTAATTAGATACAAACATATAACATATGTATAACCTAATTGATGTAAAAATGTCAAAGTAGTAGAGCCATGCTATTAAGCACTATATGGGTCAACCTAAAATGGCAGTACTCGTGCTGTAATATCACGT
The DNA here is from genome assembly GCA_003709505.1 of Hyphantria cunea. NCBI lineage: Eukaryota > Metazoa > Arthropoda > Insecta > Lepidoptera > Erebidae > Hyphantria > Hyphantria cunea. Next base: position 1,426,888 of record PKRV01001119.1, read on the forward strand.
TAGTAAGTGAGAGACAGGAGGACCAATGATGCAGAAGTATTTCAATAAGCCACCCTGTTGCATTTTCGCCTTGTCTGCACTCGCAAAGAGATTTTTTTTATATTGACTTACCTGCCAATAACTACTAATTACTAGTGTGTTTATATAAACTCTGCTCCTCCTGGCTTCTGCTCATGCTTTCAATCGGGTATAGTCACTTTAAGCAGGCTCATTTAAATTGCTGTTGTTGTTTTGTAAATTTTATAGGCCCACTTTAAAATTTAACCTGATAAAAACAGACTTAGAAGGTCATTGACTCGAAATTGAATTTCTTTGAGAAAGCTTGGCGTTTCTAGAAAAATATCACGGCTCGTATTCATTGTGTAGATCGATAGATAATTCTGAGTCAACTGTTTTTCTTTTACGTACTATTCTTATATAAAAACTACATACTTAAACGTAAACAACAAGAAAAAGTTGTAAACACTAAAACCAGCCTTTATTTAATACTATTTTTAAACCTTTTATGATTGTAATATAATGTATATAGCCTCTGTCACATTGTGGCCATTGTTACGTATGTATTGACTCATTCATTACAATCGGTTCAGTAGTTTAGACGTAAACATAGTAACTTGCATTGACTGCCAAAACTATTACCCTTCTTAGCTTCGCCGTAGTCAGGTATAATTTTAAGCTCAATCATTGCAAAACTTTCAAGAGTTTTTTGAAACATACACAATCCAACTTAACATGTTATTTATAGATAGATATTGTATAGGCCTATATCCAGCAGAGCACTGCGATAGGCTGATGATGGTGATGTTGATATTGATGTATAAAATATATATTTACTAAGAATGAAATAACAATGATATAATATCATTGTCCAATACAATACTTCAAAACCGTGCATTGTTGTTATTCTCGACATTTTTATAGCCGATAAAAAAGGCCGATCAAAACACGATGTTGTTGCTAAGCTAAACATGGACATATAAACTCGAGTTCATCGCACACAATAATGCAAACTTTGAAAATGTGCCCACTCGACTTGAGGAAATACAAACACACATATTACTCATGCTAATATTAGTTTTTAATGTAGATGGGTTTACATTATGCTGTTTTACATTTCAAATAAAGTAACTTGACAATTGTTTACGTTTTAGTAAGCCCACGGCACGACCTAAAACAATTAATAAAATGACTTGACTTTTGTTGATTAAGAGTAATACAGACTGTGTAATCTTGTTTTTGTAATTATTAAAATGTTGATTCAACATCTGGTATTCTGCGCCCTCTTATTTCCACACCATTCTTGGAAAGCCAGCTGCGGTGTCAAAATTTATTACCAACCTAATAATTACTTTTATATCGCAAACAGCTTTCAAAATAGAGGAGATAGAGGATATACATTTAGTATGGTGACCCCTCTCTTGTATTCTACTCTTGCTTTCTAGCCTTGACACGAAGGACGAGTCGTATTTGCGCCAATCTCCGACACAGTGTTGCCAAACGTAGGGAAATAGAGAAGCGAAACAGTTATTTTGGCCAAAATACAGGCAGTCAACACGCACTAGAACTCTTAACCTATTTTTTTTAAAGTTCTACGTAATCACGCCCAGTCTTATTTTGATAAGATCAATCAAAACAACATGAAGCTGTTCCAACACGCGTAACTTTAAAAACAATAGAATTACCATAGAATTAAATTAATAAATGAAGTATAAGAAGGCAAACGCACAAAGGAGTCGTCGAGAGATAATTTGAATTAAATTCTTAACGGCATTATACATTGTTATATTAGTGCGTGCATGTTTAAAAGGTAAAAGAACTAAGCAGCTGATATTGACATTTCAAAAATAGTTGTGCAAAACGAAACGTAAAGTTTTAATAACCATATACATCTCACACGCGGTTGTTTGATCTCAAATTAGCCAGAGCCTCTACTGTGCTAACCAGACTGCTTTAAAATACACTTATATATTGCTAAAAACAAAGATTAGACTTAGTAGTTTTGACTGTCCCATCTCCTACCCCAGAAGTAAATCTACCACTGGAGTTCCAAGTCTTTGTCCCCTACCAAGATATATCATCAACTTCCTAGCCTTTATTATTTTCAAGATAATTTGGGGTCGCCTACTATTCAACCGGTTTTACCTGAATATCAGTTTTTCCTCAGAGCTACTGGGAGAAATATTGCAACCCTGAGGGCGAACTGAATTCGAAGATCTTTTTAAATTTCGAACATCTAACACACAACGCTTTATAATTTTTTTTAAATTTCTTTTTATAAATATTTGAAAAATTCGAAGATTGAACTAGCTGTCAGTATATTTGCGGGCACGGACTCCTCAAGAACGATTGCCATATATATTCATGACAACCAAGGGTGACGGCTTAACATACCGAGGCATGGGCATAAAACACCGCCAAGCTGCCCTACTCCGGTTTGGTATTAAGGATTCTTAAAAGAAAAACCAATAACACATTTGGCCCAACCCGGGAATCAAACACGAGATCTAGACTCCTCCTGATCGGTAGTACTAACGCATGTACATATGTTAAGTTAATATTAATAAACACAAAAAGTGCGAGAACCATTACAAAATTTTGCACTACACTAGTGGTATATTTACCAGGCTGCAAACAGCCAACAGTGGGTCATGGTCAAAGTTGAATGTGCCGGTAAAATGCGCGACTTTGCTTAACACCAGCACTTAAATATATTGAAACAATTCAGTTTTGTGTAATAATAATGATTAATAACAATAAAAAAAGAACGTAACAAACTTTACTACATGAATGTTACACGGAGGGCTTGGAAATATTTGGCATAAGCGAGAATTAGATATACACACTGTGATAATAAAGCCAAGAAAATAGGGGTTAATTTCCAGTCTTTGGGTTAAACTCTGGTTAAAACCAGATCGATCCAATCACGGTAATAAACATGTATTAAGTAGTAGTGTATTTGAACGTGTTTTATGTACTCTCCATGTGCTAATGTGTATCGAGTTACCTACAATGCAACGTTGTAATTAACTAGTTATCGCAATAAAGCAAATATCTACTCAAACATGACTGCACGCTATTAACGATGATGCGACATCCTCATACATCGCAACAGAAGCTTTAGCGCCATCTAACGAAGACACGTTAAACTACGAAGAAACTATAATTACTACATCTCGCAATTAGAAGTTCCCGACCGCTTTGTCGTTTTCATTAGTTACGTTTTTACATGTTACACGAATCTGAAGCAGTCGAAATGATCATTAATAAACATTTAGCTCACAGTAAAACAAAATCGTTTGTAGTTTAATTTGATGATTATAGTATGCTGAGGACAGATAACAGGACATAGGCTTTTTCTCAGGAACAAGTCCTGGCCTGACAGGTTGATCTATACTCTGTTGCCCTCAAGTTCTTTTTTCTCTTTTTTCAGTACTCTTTTAGTGCGTAGTTTGCACCCTCGGTATAAATAGGGGTGGTAATATTGTATTCTTAATCCTTCGTATGCCATACATATGGAGCAATACATAACTTTGTTAAGTCGAGTATGACTTGTAAGGAGTAAACAACTAACTCCCTCGTTGGTCTAGAGATTGACGTATGGTCGTTTATGTCTCGTTCAAATCCCGGGTCGGACAGTTTTTCTGATTAGAGAAATACTTTTGATTTTTTGAATTTGGAATTTGGGATATGAACCCTCGTGCCTCGTAGAGCATGTAAAGCTATAGGTTCCGCACATGATCTCTTCCCGATCGTGTCGGTTAACTGTCCTATAGGATTATGATAGAGAGGAAACAGAGAGTGCACTTGTGTTTGCGCACACACTTGTGCACTACAATATCTCCTGCGTAGTTGGATAGTCTCCGTTGAGACTGGCCGCCGTAGCCGTAATCAGCTAGGAGAACATCATCATCATGATAAAGAGCACTTTCCAAATTTGCGTTTCATGAAATCATAAATATTTTCACGTGAATTAATGCGATCACTGAGCTAGTCAGCCTATGACCACGGCCAGTGCAAGTCAGACAAATCAGAGGTACATAATACCTTTAAATAAGTGATCGCGTTAATTCCCGTGAAAATAATTATTACATCATAAAGAGTAATTAGTACATTTTAATTATGTAACAATAGTTATAATAGCCCTCATGAATAATACATATGTGTATTTAAAACAGAACTTTAACTCCACTAACGCCAGTTACACACCACACGTGATAGCCTGTCAACGTGTTTAAAATTATGATATTCACGTGACAACACTTTCAACATTTGCACTCACCGTTGGTTAACACGTGTCTGATAGACACGCTAATGTTATGTACCTTTCATAAAAACAATATATAAACAATTACAGTTTTCAACACGGTCGTGAAGGTCGCATGTATTCATTGTTTACAGCAAAATAATGTTTATTTTTCTCGCGTGTTTTTGTGTTTGTGTACTACCAAAAAGATACATATTCAAAACTCTTTAAATATACATTTAAATGTATTTAAATATATTTAAAGAGTTTTGAATATGTATAAGTAAAATATTATCATAACGAAAATAAAAGATAACGCTCCGTAAATAGAGACATTAAAATGTCAACAATGACAATTTGATAATCATTAACCAAAGTTTTGATATACTTTTTCTTCGTCCATGTAGTAAATAAGTGTTATTTAATGATTGTTTGAAAATATATCAACGAAACGTGTTTTTTGAGCTTTTAGCTTCATTTCTGTGACAATTAGCACTAATGTATTGTATATAAAATAAATAACAAAAAAAAACGACTTCAAGAACTGGGCCAAATTGAAATGGGGAAAGATGATAAAATGGTTTTAACTGCAGTTTTCGAAATTGAACGCCTTTCCATCGCCAACGCCATCACTTATTTTTAGTTTAGCTTGGCCCCTCTGCTTTACCCGCGATTCTTGTTGTAGTTCGGTTAACACCGCGGGGCTTTGCTAGTTCTAAATTAATATGTATAGGCATGTATGTTGCAATCGTACCACAATCACCGGTCGCTGTTTCATATGCACCGCACGATGGCTGGTTCTGATGTAATACGGTCTTGACCTTGTTGCTCAAATCAATGTCAAATGATGGGTTACTGTGTGCTTTGTTTAGCTTAACCTTTCCTTTTATAATAAGCTTAAATGATTATGTAGCGACAACATTAAACGAAACTTGTAAATAAGTTGTCAAAACTATAAATTTTTCATTGAAGAAATATCCTAAACTACATAGGCTATCAACCTATTGCTAACGAATAATAACAATAACCACATTATTAACAATTAATTAAATAGTCACTGGATGATCCAGCTTTCCTTGGCATTTACATTTATTTAGTAAACTTTCTACAAAAGAATTCTAGCTAGACCGGTTATTCGCCCCCGAAACGCCTGCACACTACACCTCATGAAAATCGTTAGAGTCCTTTACGAGATTCAGATAATATATATACAAGAAATGTTCGTTTAAAGATATTAGATATATATAGATAGGTTAGATTGTAAGATCATTTGCTTAAAGTAGGTAGAGACACGAGTCTTTGCGATGCGAATCATTTTTTGAATTGAGTATCATTTGTTCCGTGTCTGGGTGTAATTAATCTGTAATATGTATAAGTTTGTTTATCAGCGTTATTATTTTTAGCTTCTGACACTGCCTTCCTTTCTGCTACGTATGGTACCTATATATATATACCTGGACAGAAACTACAAACACATTCATGCTAAATCAATTGAACAGCAAAGTTAATTAAATTCAAAGTGGCGTGCCAAATATTTTTCTTTGTCTTATAAATAAACTCATATCGTCTGCACACTGCAGTAGCAGAACACATAACTGCACTGCGATTGTAGATATATTGGAAGTTAAAACTATTTTCTCCGTACTACGACTGAGGCCCAGATTACTAAATAAAAAAAGTGTGTGTGTACTTATGTACACGCGTTAGAAGTCATGCTTCTTTGGCTTGAAAAACTTAAATGTTGACTATAGCTAACTTTAGGTTGTGGGTTTTTCGTGAGGGATTGTGCGCGCATCGTAAAAAATTACTTTCATCATTTTTCCCTATCGCGCCAAAAGAAGTATAACTTCAAAAACCTAGGCTTGTTCCTCTCTCTTTCTTTCCTTCTGGACTTTTTTATGGATATCATGAATCAGTGATGGCGTATAACAGAACAAACGAACGAAAAATAAATTTCACATACCAAATAATGAAGTAAATAAAATAATTTTCTATTAAACATAAATTTAAGCAAAAACTACAGTAACACAAAACGTGAATTCTGCATTTTAACAAAAAACATATACGACTAGTTTTTACCCGCGGTTCCGCCCACGTGTATGTCAGTTATCGCGGTAAAGAATAGCCTATATTCATCCTCAAAAGTCAAAGTATCTTTATGCTAAATTTCATTTTAATCGATGCAGCGGTTTGGCTGGGAAAGCGCAACAAGCAGAGCTACTTTCAAAACTATTAGTATTGTGTGGATGAAATAAAAACTGATTAGTATTGACGCAACGATGATTTCTTAATCTAACAGTGACAGAACAATATGTATTTAATTATTTAAGAGTCTTGTCGAAATATTAGCCAACGCGCACCAACACTTAGCATCTATTGCAGCAATGTAAAGGTAATGCTGCTACATTCAACTCGTGCGATCACATTTTCAATACATCTAAAAGCCAGTTTATAATGGCCACTTAATTTCCTGGTTGTAGTATATAAAGCTACAGGTAACTGTAGAAATTATATTCAATTCAACTTGGATGCAAACGAACACATAAGAAATGCTAGGGCACTTCCGTAAACAAACTACTGCCAGCTTGTTTTTGTTTAGTTACGATATAGTGGGTAAATGAAAATAATAATAATAATATAACGGTAGAGTTAGGGGCATTCTAAGAGCTCACCAGCTCTGTAAAAAAAATTACAAAACTGTCATAAGGAGTGCCAACAGAAGAGACTTACTATAAAAAACACAAACAAAGGTAGTTTAAGCTCACCCAGAATGTACCTCTTTGATCTTTAAATAAAATGCGCGATAAAAGAATTTAAAAAAATTGATTTCACTTTGACTTCAAAATTACGAAGAAAATTAATTAACGCTTGTTTACTGTAGGCCATTGACACAACTTCGGTCTAACCGACTCTTTCAGGATAACCTCCTCCTTTTTGGTCATAATTTTTTTATGTCAGTGTCCAATGCATACTCACTAATGTGTGTTGTATATAATGTTCACAAAAGTTTTAAACCCTGTTAATGTTACATTGCTACTATGTGGTAGTTGTCGCTGATGGCATAATTATCCACATTTGTTTGTAATTTGTACTTATACCCTTGTATTGTGTTGTCGTTTGTTTACCTAAATAAATAATAAAAAAAGTTCAAGTTAACAGTTTACTACTCATGGGAGAGCCATGCTTCGCCGTGAATGGGCCGGGTCGTTCAGAGTGATACCACGGTCTCACAAAAAATCGATGTGAAACAGCGCTTGAACTGCGTTTCACCCAGTGAGCGAGGCTACCGGAGGCCCTTACCCCAACCACTCCTCCGATCCCCCGTCTCATCCCCTAAAGGTCGGCAACGCACTGGTGATGCCTCTGGAGTTGCGGCTGTCCATAGGCGGCGGTAATCGCTTACCATCAGGCACAAAAAACCGCTTTTAACTTATTTACCAACTTTTAATATTTATTAGTTCTAAGTTACGTTGTAATAGTGAAGTAAGAAATATTACTTGACTAATTTTTGTAATATTTTCAAAAGATAATTAAAAAAGATGTGTGGTTTTACTACGAAAGGAATACGACCAAACGATCAAAATTACATGCTTTAAGAAATTAAATCGTATATTTTGCACATAAAACAGTTTAAAAAACACCAAGGCCTGAATTAAGACCGTAAAATATCTACAGAATAACTATGACCTTTAAGAAAGTCGTTGATCTCGGATATTCTTACTGGTATGACCCTTAAAAAGTAAAAGAAAAAAATGAACAAAGATGTGCGAGACATGATCCAAGCGAAGTTATTTATAGCTCAGAAGAGCAGCTGCTTCCTAGATATCATCATAAGAATTATTATCATTAAACAAGCTTTCAGTTTACTCACTCTAGAACAGCTGTTCTTTTCAATATTTTGTACTATCGATACACTCCAACTCCAAAAAAATATTGGTGTTCCGGTCGCTACCAAACTCTTTTGAGAAAGATTGGTAAAACATTTTGATCAGAATCGTTCCAGTCGTTTTTAAGATTCCATACCCAAAGTGTAAAACGGGATCCTATTACTGAGACTTCGCTGTCTTTCAGTCTGCCCATCCGTCTGTCACCAAGCTGTATCTCATGAACCGTGATAGTTAAACAATTAAAATTTTTAGAGATAATGTATTTCTGTTGCATAACCAAAAATACTAAAAAAATAAAATAATAATAATATTTAAGGGTACTTCCATACAACAGACGTGATTTTTTGCTCGATATTGTTAACAACAAGTAGAAGCTTGAAATGTATGGATTAGTACGGAAATCTTCATACGGGCGTCCGGCTCGCACTTGGCCGGCTTTTTATACTTGAAGCTCTCCTCCATCCTCAATATATTTTATGATACTTTTATTTCATCACAATTGGTGCTATCCAAGCAACAAGAGCAACATATCGCCTTGTGGTCGAAATTCAACCTATTTTTTTTTTACCCTTCCTCTATATAATCTTTAACTGTGCCAAATATGCTCCTTCGTTCACATAATTTTCGTAAAATGAGATACAAAGTTTTCGTATTAATATATAGATTAGACACTTCGATACAAAAACACCAGTACCATATAAGGAAGTCTCTTGGTGCAAATATTATTTACGTATTTAAATATTGTGTTAAGCTAGGTGGTTTTTCCAATAATTTGCAAGTATATTGTCAAGTTTTGATTCTAAAAACTTGACAATAAACTCTAAAAATGGACTTCCTTCTTCTAAGTTTACTTTTAGGTATATCTGCGCCAAAATACAAATAAAGTGCCTAGACAATAATGAAACAATAACTAGCCATACATCTAACACAGTCGTATAACGTATTTACGAACCTTGGAGAAAGATTTAGATTACACAAAGGGTATTTGATATCTTAATCCATAATGACGTGACTATTATGAAACTTGACTAGATAATACACAGCAAGCTACCGCAGTAGAGACGGAGTGAAATGTTTTAACTGTAGAAAAGTAATTAAGATAATAATTAGAAAACTGTCGATTTTAGAAGGACTAAAGAGATTTTTTGGCCTATGTACAACATTGGATAGCAACGGGCTGATGATGATGATGAGTCCATTTGTTAAAAACTCACAAATACACAGTCATATTGCTAGGCACGTTCAGCGCCGACAGGCGGAGTGTCGGCAAAAAGACTAATTCAGTCATAATTTATCTTCAACTTAAAATTCTGTATTTGATGCAACGAAATAAAATGACGCAAATGGCTGTTGGTTTTATTTCTTTGTTTATTAACTTAAGTTGTTACTGATTGGTCTCTTCGCCGACACAGTGTGTCGTCGCTGATCCTTAATGTTTGTTAAGATAACGAGTTACAAATGAGGGGCGGTTGGTCTTTGGTAACCTCACACCCTCGTTAGTTGCTTAACATTGGTTGTAGTGTGAAACCGTGGTGTCATTATGGTCACGTTTGGCCTATATATATTAAAGTATGCCTCTCCCACGATAGTTAATTTCTCAAGATTGACAATTATCAGGAAATTTTTAATTTGAAAATTAATATTCGAGAAACAATTAATCGTAGGTTAACACTTAAATTTTAATGAGTATGTAAGATAAAAAAGTTGCAAAATATTCTGTTTAATATTTTAGTATTCAACCTTGTCGTTATTCAACAATTTGAACGCAAGCCAAACTGAGTACAATCAGAAGAGACCAAATTAAAAAAAAACAAAAACTTGATGTAACTAGATTGGTATCTGGTTTGTCTTTGATTTTAATGAGTGCGGTTTACACTTTGACGTACTCAATCAAATCGTTTCAGTAGCTTATTATTATTATTTTTCATTAAGGAAGTAAAATAATTATATATCTTTATTGTATACAAGCAATATTACAAAGTTAAAACAGAGGATGAGTCACAAATATGCAAATGACACAATAGGCGGTTTTATCGCTCACGGCGATCTCTTCCAGACAACCACAATGTTCAAATTAAGCAGCAAAATGAGGGACACACTTCCAAGAACATATTTGTATGTACATCTCAGAAGAAGTTTTTGAGCAAATTTTACGCACTTTGAAATGAAATACTTTAAGTTTTATATAAAAAGCATACCTAAAGCTAAAGGGTTAAGCTAACATACGAGTATATTATAACTTTAAGAAATCTTTTGAAAATGACACAATCACTGAAGTACACATTAATATTTCAAGACTCGACTTGGCTCTGTATATGCAGGTACATACGTATTACGAATACGTCTATAATTTTCTTGTGGAATAGCGGGCAAACGAGCAGACGTGTCGCCTGATGGTAAGCGATTACCGCCGGCCATGGACACCCGCGACACCAGATGCGTCACAAGTGCAATGCAGGCCTTTGAGGGATAGGGTTGGGGTATGGGCCTCCGGTATATCCGGATGGCGTAAGAAAGCGGTTCCCGAATCCCTCCCGTCTTAAACGCAGAGTGGCACATCGTGTGGTGTAACTCGGTTCGATTCCGACACACCGCCCTGTCGCAAACCTCGGCGGGGTGAAGGCCCGAGGGGATTTCTAACCGTAAAAAAAGGGTGCCTCCGGTATACTCACTCACTCGAGTGTTAAGGTGTTTAATACATTAGACGTTTACTATCATTAGAGTTTTACAGAAAGAACCACACCCAGTTTACTTCCCCGTGAACCCACTCCCTTCACAAGCTTTTAACCTTAATGCGTTCAATTAAATAATGTTTAGATTGTTGTTTGTGTGGTTAGTGACCCTGACTCGGAAGCCAGAAGTCGTATCATCCCTGTGACAGTTGCGACAACTGGCACAGGGATGATACCAGGAATGTAAATTTAGGAAATATTTAGAACTTCGAGGTACATTTTAGATGTGAATGTTTATATTTTATTGCACTTTATTTGTGATATAACTGGCACGTCAAGATTAAAAATATGTATAATACAAACAATAAAACCAGCGTGGAACTATTATTATCTAATTTTTTTTACTAATTTTATTATTTTACATGTTTTTTGACTCATAAACTGTTCTCATAAACTCATAAATATTACTGATGTTAATTATAGCATAATGTATAGAACAATTATTGTCATCATGAGTTATGTAATGATGTTTTCCGTAGTATAAAAATATGCACTAATTTATATTATATAAATAGTCGATTGGTGGCATAGGCATATCCTTAAAGAGGAGACTTGCTATGCCACGTTGGTTAGACGGTTTGGGATATAGCTTGAAGTTTTGTTTCTCTTTTAATGAGGTTATCTTGCGTAATTTGGAATATTAGAGTGTTGACATTGTATTCTTACGTAACAAGGATAACATACCACACAGTAAAGCAGTTATAAAAATGTAATTCATGATGTGGGGCAAAACCGGACCGGTAAATTTTAATTAAACAGTTGAAGATTTATTCCAAATTTTTTTTTAAATATGAGCCAAAGTAACTCTAATCTGCCTGATGACAGCATGAGTAGAATCCAAGAGTAGTGGGCATAATACTCATTGCGAATGCAGACAATGCAGCAATGTGACCCTCACTATGGTGGCCTATCGAGATGTTTCTGCATCATTGGGCTCCCGGCCTCGCACTCACCAACGAAACACAACACAAATGCTATCATTTTATAATAAAATATCTAAAACCTTTAGAAGTTTAGATTACCAAAACCGACCACTCTTTAAATTATGCAACACATAGGTATTGATACTCTTTGCCAATTTGAAAACAGATTTCAAAACTTGTTTAACTTAGTGACGACAAACATCGATAGTTAAAGTATTCTACAAATATTATGAAAGAGTTAAAAATCGTATAAACATTACTTGGGTGTCTTCCAATATCAATTAAATAGTGTGTATGTTGAAGAATATAAAGATACGTTACGTTAAACAGTAACAAATATGACGAATGAAGTCGTTATTTTTTTTTGTCGTGTTATTTTTAATATGGCGCCGTTTTTATTGTTAATTTGCATATTCCCGCTATTTTTTTCCGATCTATTTTATTCAGAGCGTGTTCTGCTCCACAATATATTACTATTAAAATTGTGTATGTTGAAGAATATAAAAGTACCAACGTTTAGAAAACCTTTTACATTTATACAGTAACAAATATGTATCTCAAATGAAGTCGTTTATTTTTTTATTTTCGAGGCATTTTTAATGTCAACTTACGTTTTCCCGCTAATTTTTTAGAACATTTTTTATTTAGAGCAATTCGTACTCCTCAATTTGTTAAATTTAAATCAACTGAATACTGTAAGCATGAATTTTTTGAGCAAAACACAAAGAATAATTTTAAATAAGTATCTAAAGTGTTAGTAAGTTCAAACTGTGATCATTAAAGACAACAAGTTTGACTGCTGCACTTCTTTGTTCTTGGTATTAATTTTATTTTGTTTTATAAATAGTTTTTCATATATAGTTTGTTTCAAACTATTAAGTTTTCTCGTTTACGGTACGATAATATATTTATTTTATTTTACATCTATTCGTATATTACAACGATGGCTGCAAAACTTTATTCCTATTAAAATTTTCAGTATTCATTCTATAGTCTAATAATGATTGAATGAAGTGTTAAATGTGTTATAAAATATGTTATAATATTAACAATAAAGTAAATGTTTGATTCATATTAAATAATATTAATATCTTCGCACCTTCCGCTTGTCAGCTTGCAGCGCTACTTACAAGCATTATTAATGACGTCTGTACTCTTTTTATACAATGTTTCTTCCGGCGTAATAAATCTTTAATGTTAGAATAATTATAATAAACAATATTGAATATTATCTGATAGTTTGGAAATTAAGTATTGAATTAAGTTCGGTGTCAATGTTATAAAATGCCGTGGATTGGAATAATGCGGAAACATTCTTATTCTAGCCGTTCTTCTTGATGTGCATTGGAGAATATTATAAATATTGTGCTAATATAATGTGTTGCTGTGCCACCATCTTGACTCCGTGCGTTACAGAAGATATCTAGAGATCATTTGTACGCCTAACTGTTAGTATATATATATAGTTATATATGAAATTACTAATCTCCATGAACAGCAGCAACTGTAACCAGCAACTCGAACTAATAATGTCAACTTTGTACCGATACACAGCTTTTAGTTAGCAGTGTTTTGTAATTTAATTTTAGTTACAATCAAATATATAGTACCTATTATTAATTTGACTTAGAAGTATTGAATATGCTATTCTGCCTTATTGCTATCATATCTACATATTGATATCCATATTTACCCAAATGCGAAAGAAGGATAGTTATTTTTTTCGAGTGTATGTATATTTCTTTGGTACGCCCTAGAGCCTAAACGGCTTGTCGTATTTTTATGTAAGTGGTGTCAATTGATTCGTCTTAGTCGTAGAGTGACACTGGGTATGTCAATATTAAAAAAACTAAATTAAGGAATATTGGCGCCAAAAAGTTAGCTCAAAAAAATTATGTTTTCAAAATACATCCAGTGTGGTATCAAAATAAAGTTTTTTGATGGTGATTACGAATAAATATATAACTTATATGTATTATTAAAAAAAAAACTGAATTTGGTAATGATGACAGACATTGACGAAGTTAATAATTTGACTTGTTTCTTTCTTCTAAACACTTTTTTACTTATTTGAAAACTAAATATGTATGGATGTGGATTAATCTCTTAAAATATAAATACTGAAATAACAGTATGGACACCAAGCAACTGAACCTGAACCAAGTCAAAGATATTTGTGACGAACTGATGAGGACGTAGGACGAGCAATTTCGCTTCGAGAGCTCGAAACTCATAAAGAAATGGAGAGATACGCAACAATATCGTGTAAGAATCGTAGTGTGACCTTGGTATTCAACATGCAAAACCGCATAACCGCATTAATGACAACGCGATCAACCACAGGACAGTTATCACATAAAGTTATGGAAAAACAAGATTGATTTTATTTCCTTTTGTAATTTTGAACAAGTGATGAAACTTATGGGACGTCTACTGCACCAACGAGGCCCTTTTTCCCACTTCAAAAAAGGAGGAGGTTCTCAATTCGACTGTTTTCATTTTTTTATTTATTTTAAATCTTCATGCATACATGTACAACGGCGGGCTTAATGCCCAAGGCATTCTCTACCAGCCAACCTTTGGATGGTGTAGAAATTTTGTGGGGTAGATGCATTGTGGTGGGAAAAAAAAATATATATTCGTGAAGTTACAATATATACATAAAAATATAAATTTTCTTGTATGTTACCCCAGAACTTTCGAGTGGGGGAACCGATTTTAATGATTCTTTTTTTATTTGAAGGTGCTTCTCATTAAGTTCCATTTCAGTCTTGTCCAGTATCAGAAGAGGGTTTTGTTTTTGTTAAAATGTTTATCCTGCAAGTAACAAATAAACTTATGTAGTACTAGCGATGAGGCTCGGCTTCGCACGGAAGTGTTTGAAATTCTTGTATTACTTCTACTGTAATAAACATGTATTAAACATATAATAACGCCTCGGTGGCGTAGTGGTAGCGTAAGCGACTGCTGCGCATGAGGTCTCGGGTTCGATTCCTGAGTCGCACCAAATGTTTGTATGATCTGCAAATATTTGTTTCGGAGTTTGGGTGTTTTCTATGTATAATATGTATGTGTTTACAAAAAAAAAGTATGTATGTATTTATATCAGTTGTCTAGTACCCATAGTACAAGCTCTGCTTAGTTTGGGGCTGGATGGCGTTGTGTGTTAAAATGTCCGAAATACTTAATTGCAGTTTTTAGCAATAGATAGAGTAATCTCTAATTACTCTATCTATTGCTAAAAACTGCAATTTAATCCGTAAAGTAGTTTAAAAGGAAACACAGCGGAAGCGATTTCATTTTATACTATGCAAAGATTTATACAAGTGGCAAATAAATGTTGTTACTTTTTGATTTAAGAAGTATTTAAATATCTACTAAACTAATTCAAAGTATTATTGCTTAAGTCTTATTATGTAAAGAGGCAGCATGAATGTTTTGTATTGAATAGGGAGCAGACGTATCGCCTGATGATAAGCGATTACCGCCGCCCATGGACACCCGCAACACCAGAGGCGTCACAAGTGCGTTGATGGCCTTTTAAGGAGGAATAAGCTCTTTTCTTGAAATTTTGTCACAGGCTACAGATCATTCCACAGATTAGTTGTGTGAAAAATTTTCTGGAGAAGCGCACAGTAGTGGACTGCCAATCATCTAAGTGATGGGGGGATAAAACTACTTTCGCGTAGGACGATGGTGGAAAGAGACGGTAGGAATCAGTCAGAACAATTCCTCGGATCACTCCCCATAGTAAATGCGGTAAAAGATACATAGCGAAGCCACATCTCTAAGCAGCGCCAAAGAGTCCACCCGAATTGAAACTTCCTGGCAGTCGACGATTCGAGTAGCTTTACGTTGAAT
The DNA here is from genome assembly GCA_003709505.1 of Hyphantria cunea. NCBI lineage: Eukaryota > Metazoa > Arthropoda > Insecta > Lepidoptera > Erebidae > Hyphantria > Hyphantria cunea. The sequence continues at coordinate 1,442,534 of PKRV01001119.1, forward strand.
GCAGTCCAGAGGGAGGAGCTGGTACTAGAGTGCCCCTTCCTGAATACAAGAACAGTATCCCATATGTTTTATATATGTGTTCTTCGGTTTGTTTTTGTTTTATCTTTGGTTTCGTTGTCAAAAATCATGATACTTATTTGAAATCATCATCCTTAACAACATTAATATGAAAACAGTGGTTGTGGTTGCGCATACAGGTGTGTAAAGTGATGGAACGTTCAATTCTAGCGCATGCGTTAACTGCGTGTGCGCACACGATCAGGAGGTTCGCAACTCGCAACACTACTGATAACTCTACTATCAGTAGTTTTGGAGAACATTGATGATAATATACCAATAATAGTGATATGTAGTGTTCTATTTAATAATCTATTAGTGGGTCAACATCTACATAGAAAAGGTTTATCGTACTTGCCTCTTTACAAAAAATACCTGTGTCAGTTGCAACCATATCATATTTGGTTTTAAATTCTTTTAAATCTAAAGAAAGCGTAGAAAATTAGAATTTTGCGCAAACACTTTTTGTGTTCTTCTTAAAAACACATGTGCTTATACACACATGTGTTTGTCTATTGGTTCCGGTTAATCTCTGGAACGGCTGTACCAATTGTGACGTGACTCTCACTGGTAGATAGGTGATGCTACAAGGATAATTTTATTTTAGACTAGTTTTGACCCGCGGTGTTTCCTGCGGTTATATTGTAAAGTTAAATAATAACCGCGGGAAACGTGCGGGGCGCAGATAGAAGTAGATAATTATGAGTGTTTTTTTTAATGACAACTCTCCTCAAAACCACAAAGAACACCGAGACTCAGAACAACAGTTTGTGGATCACATAAATTACTATTAAACCAGTTAACCAACCGTGCAGTTTCCTTCTTTAGTTATGGTTAGGTAATTAGCATTTATTTGCAGTAGTTGATGACACATTTATTTTATTATGCACCTTTAATTGAGAAAATATTCAGATAAAACTAGTTTAAAAGGTCATAGCTGTGACTAACATCCATACCTGCACTGGGCTGGTGTTATTAATGAGTATTAATCTTCAATAATTTTGCTCTTATTGGGTTGAAAAGGATTTTATCTACAACCATGCCATAATTTTTTTTTTATAAAAGTTTCAGAAACAGCTAGCTTATTGCCAACATTAAAACATCATGTGTCATAGTAACCATAATATCATCCAAACGAATGCTAAAATATGTGCACTAATTTCATAATGCAACTCTTTTTTTAAAAAAAGAACATTGACAGGCACGCGCCTTTCAATACCGCAGCGCTGTATTTAAAAAAAGAACTGTTATTCGAATTCACGTCGTATCCCGCCATTTTAGTTCTTAAAAAACTGTACACCACCCTATTGTTTCAGAACTTATTGAAGATTCATATCATGGGTGGATTCGAGTTCTAATATTCCTTATTACACAACAGTTACATAAGTAACTAAAAGTTAAAGTTACTACTTATTAATTAAATAAAAAGTATCCGGTAACGAAATAATAACATGTTGTGACACTGAAAATCGGCATTAAGCACCTTTTCCATAGCTTTTCAATGGTTAAAGTTACCGGAGGTCACCATTAAAAAGCTTACTAAGAAGTTCGTGAAGTCATAGATTGTTTTTTCCACAGAATTCCGAAGAACATATTATTTAGAAATGAAAAGAATTCTGACATCACAACTTATTGTTTTACAAAAGCTTTCTCAAAACTTATAACAACGAACAACAGTATTGGCTCTATTTTAAAACTCCTCCATGATTAATGGAGATGGAACTCTTGGCCTTCAAAATAGGTACTAACAAAATGTTGTTTGAGTCTGGTGGTGCTCCTTGTGTCGTTTTCATGTATGTTTGTAAAATCCATCTAGACACAGGATATATATTCGTGGAAGTAATCTTAAGGACTCCTATCTAGCCTGGTTCATATGTACTCCTTTTGAATTTGGTTTTATATAATATACTTCTCATTGTGTAAACATTCGTACTGAAGTTGATTTATTTATACTTTTTAACTATTTTTACACCAAAATCGATATTGGAAGTCATAACGTGGATTTATTTTATTATGTTTAGACATTATTGATGTGTTTCGAAAGAGCTTCTACATGCGCACGTAGTAAAGTTATCGTAAATTCCTAATATATTTTTAATTAAATTAAGGGCAAACTAGCAGTCGTATCGCCTGATGGTACGCGATTACCGCCGCCCATGGTCTTCTGCAATACCAGAGGCGTCATAAGTGTGTTGCCGGCCTTTGGGGAATGAGGAACGGGTAGGGAATGGGCCTCCGGTATCCTAACACACTCGGTGAAACATAGTGCAAGCGCCGTTCCATACTGTTTTTCCGTGAGGCCGTGGTATCACTCTGGTCTAGCCGGTCTATTCATGCCGAGGCGTGGCTCTCCCACGGTAATAAATAATAATCAACATTTTTATTTGTTTTGCATAGGACATCAAATTAAAACTTAGTGCTGTTTCGATTTACGTTCTGTCAGTGTGCTAAAATATTAAAAACTAACAACGGTACCTATAATATAGCCTATGTTACTCTAAGAAGACGTACAGCTTATTTTTTTCCGACGTCTTCAAAAAATATCATTTTATTTGTTCAATATACTCATAAATTTAACAAATTATATACGAAAACTTTCCTCCAGAGTCGCTCTATCTATTAGTAAAAACCGCATAAAAATCTGGGCCGTAGCTTTTGAGTTTATCGTGAACAAACCGACAGACAGACACGTCGAGGGACCTTCTTTCATAATAGGTATTGGTGTTTTTATCTCGTGGGTATCGAAGAGCAGATTACGCGAACGTTCTACTTAGGACAACGGTACTGGGAAACTATGCATGTGAAACTGGTAAATATAAACTATACGACCAACCCGTCCTGTAAATTTTTTTTTATGGAATTACAGCGCAAACGAGCAGACGTTTCGCCTGATGGTAAGCGATTACCGCCGCCCATGGACATGCCGCAACGGATGACGGATGGGCCTCCGGTATAGTCACTCACTCGGTGAAACACAGCGCAAGCGCTGTTCCACACTGGTTTTCCGTGAGGCCGTGGTATCACTCCTGTCGAGCCGGCCCATTCATACCGAGGCGTTGCTTTCCCACGGTTGAAACTAGTACAGAATTTGAAAACCGAAACTCCTTTGTAAAGAGAGGTATGTGTCCAGATGTCGACTAGTAAAGACTGTTGACGGTAACTGATTCTAAGTATATCTACTGCCTCGGTGGCGCAGTGGTAGCGTATGTGACTGCTGGCTTGAGATCTTAGAGGGTTCGATTCCCGGGTCGGATAAAATATTTGTTTGGTCTACAAATATTTGTTTCGGAATTTGGATGTTTAATATATATGGATGTATTTACAATAAAAAGTATATGTGTATTCATATCAGTTGTCTAGTACTAATAACACAAGCTCTGTTTAGCTTGGGACTAGATGGCATTGCGTGTTAGGTGTCCGAAACATTTATTATTTATTTCAACAAATTTAATCAAATGTAGACAGTTGAAAGTATAAATTAGATTATCTAATATATTGAAATATAATCTAGGACCTTGGGTTATGGCTGTCAAACTGTTTATCATTCAAACTGTTTGCTATTGTGATATGCTAATAGACAGTTAATATCACCTTTTTTGACCTATACCGTACTAATCAATCTTACTAATCTGATAATTCCTTTTTATATTAAAGCTTCTAGTTTAGCTGAACAGGTATTAAAAAATCTATTAACTTAAAAAAACATAGGCACTAAAACAGCTAAACTGAATGGCTTATATCTACAAGCTGTATGTTGTTAACATACAGCTTAACTTATTCTTTCTGAATTTATGTTTGTGCCTCTTAACTTTCAACGGCAGACATATCGAATGCCACGTTATGGCTGGCATCGGAACTACCATATTTTAAATAAGTGGCAACGTCATGCAGTAGTTAATTTCAGGCTAAGATAGCAACATTCAACAATCTTCATTTTTCGTTTGCTGGAGAACTCCTACACCATAATCGCAATGAAATTTATTTAAATAAAATTTCAAGCCGAAAAATTAAAGGTTTCCATGTACGACTTTGATCACGATGTTTACGATAAAGAGCTGTACTTCGACGCATGTTCTACAGCCGATAAGAATGTTTTAGTAGGTTATCGAAAATCGATTTGTTTGCTACTTGACGTTAATGTAAACAATGAAATGGCATATGTTTAATATAATAGAGATTATCGATTAATTAGCTCGTTAACGTAATACTGTTTCCAATTCTTACGAATCTTAGTTCTCGAAAAATTTTATTTTCTTATCTTTTTTGAGGTGACATTCCTTTAAAAAAATAAACATTATAATAAGATCATTTTGATACCATAAACAAAAAATATTTATGTCTGTATTAAAATACTAAAGTTGGGTTTCCATGTATAACATCAGACCCAATGAAATTAGGCAAAAGGCTAGAAGATGATTAGGACGAAAAAATAATTATTGAAGACTAATTTTCGGTATTGTGTCCGCTTGTATTAATGTCGATTATCTCGGTCAAAAGTAGCCTATGCCCTTCCTCAAGAATCAAAATATCGTTACGCCGAATTTAATTGAAATCGGTGCAGCGCAACAGACAGTTTTAAATTTATAATAAATGTAGATTTATGTAAATAAATTAAACAAACATTTGTTCTTTCGCAGGTGTAAACTGCGTGGTGTCTTCTACAGTGCGGTACTGGCACGCCAGCTGGTGGGGAGCTCCGGTTCGGGAGCTACACAGAACTTTGTGGGGTTCGCTCGCCGAGATACTAGCATCAAACAACTTTCATTTCACCAAGTAAGCACCCATTTGGATTTTCTATTAAACTGTTACGCTTGCGATTTAAGATTGATTAACTTTCTATAAGTAATTAACTGGCCTACCGTGCTTTTGATATAACTCAGTGTTGTTGTTGCATTGGTGAGAAATGACGAATAGAGCTTTTGAAGCGTCTTGTATACTATTTTAAAATTTTAGCTAAATTGGTCTATACCGTCAACTTTTTGAGTTGTTGAAGCGTACATAAAACAACCCGTTTGGATTACGTGGTATATCTCCTTTCTAAAGAGAAGCCTATGTAAAGCAGCATGTTTTGTATATATAGTGTTGCCGAAATTCTTAAAATTATTACAACTACCATTATATGATTTGCTTACTTAACACGCAACATGTCTGATAACCCGTACGTACCCGATGCACGGCTATAAACTGCGCGATTCGCTCATTGTATCTTGAACGGTTGGTTGATTGAAATGATGGTCAGTAAGATGTGCATTGTTGAGTTGTTCTGTTTTTGGGTTCCGTACCTCAAAAGGAAGAAAACAGAACCCTTACATGGTCACTTTGTTGTTCGTCTGTCTGTCTGTTTTAATTAAATCTCTCTCATGAACCTAACAAGAGTGTATTGGAAACTTTGTCAGCGAGTTGTGTAATTCACCCTCAGTTTCTTAACTAACTTCTACTTCAGGTAATGGAATACCTTCTCAATTCGATCGTACCTCTCTCTTCCACACTATTCATCCCACATGGTCATGGGATCAGCTTGCTTTCTTCGTTTTTTGCTCCATTTTACCCTATCCCTCTCGTCATTCTCGGAAACCTGACATTCCTTCATATGCCTCAGCTCTACGTCTTCTCATCCTGTATTCGGACTGCCGGTCAATACGATTGTATCTATTATTCTATTTAGTTTATTTTTAAATTAGTCAGAAAGTTTTGAGCATCCGTCCATCCTGGTAATAATTAATACTTGTACAAAATTGGATCCCTCGCCGCGTCACTGTCTGGACTCTTATTAGCCATGACTCAACTTCTCAGTATCAATTAGACTCGCGCATTATGAATGCTAAATTTAGAAATATCAGTGTGCCATGATTCATTGACACCAGAACATGTATAGTTTAAGGTTAAATAACCACATTAAATATTACGTGATAAAAGACCATGGTAGAGAATATTGAGTTATTCTCTTAACGCGGGCTTAATGTCATGAGTGACATTCAGTCCGCCTGTGTACAAGATGTGCAATAAGTTTTAAAACATTATAAAATAAGTTAAAAATTGAACATGAGATGTCTGATTAATAAAATTTTAAAGTTTAGAAAATTAAATGGAGTTTCTTGGTTATACTAATTTGATTTGACATTTTAATATGACAATTTTTTGTTTACTCGTAGATCAGCATAGATAACAAAACACTACCATAATGTTAAAATTAATAAAAGGAAAAATTTTTAAATCTATATAACACGGGATGCTTTTATAATTGAGTAGATAGTTAATAATACACGCTCCATCTAATGCGATTTACTGTGCGGGTATTTCGGATATTCCCAAAACATTATCTGGCGATTTCGAATACACCCAAAACGATCTGTCTAAACCATAATGTTAAAGCTTTCAAGCACCTTAAACTAATACATAAAAGTTCAATACCAGTATTCACTGACAGGTTATAGTTACAATAAAAACAAACCAAAACGACTTATTAAAATTCAAGTTAATATAAAGTCAAATTAAGTTTACCGTGGAAGAGCCACGCTTCGACATGCATGGGTCGACTTGACCGGAGTGATACCACGACCTTACAGAAAACCGATTTAAAATAGCGCCTGCTCTGTGTTTCATCGTGTGAGTTATCTCTCAACAACTCCTCTCCCCATCCTCCAAAGAGTGGCACTTATGACGCCTCTGGTGTTGTGGGCATCCATGGGCGGCGATAATCGCTGACCATCAGGCGATGCGACTGCTCGTTTGCCCTATTCCATAAAAAAAAACTTGTCAAAAATTGTAGTCACAAGCCGCACCTCTAGTGCTAATAAATTTCAAAGGTAAAAATAACGAATGGTTTTGTTGGTATTCGTGTATAATTTTTGACATTTTGCTTGTTTAAAATCTAGTCATAATGACATATACTCTCAGGAAAATTGCCAAGGTTATTTAAAAATACTAAAACGAATCTTTTGACTATAAATTTATCTTTTATTTTTTTAATCAAGTTTTGCGATCTCACCACACATACCTTCAATATCGAGGACTTGTTATTAAATTAGTTTTCAGAAATGGTTTTTGGGATGCTCAATTCTAGAAAAGAACCCAAAAACATAGTAGGTATATACACATACATAGTTTCGTCTTGACAAACTGAAAACTAAATAAAGAATGGTGGAAGGAATTTCTACAAACTACGGCAGCCCCAAACACATTTCTCATCCGAACCTTACCCTAGTTTCCTCGTTCCTATCTTATTCGTATTGCCTCACTTTGTCTTTTTACTTCGTCGGTCTGTGAATGATAACTTTTGAAAAGAAGGTTAGTGTAAAAGTAGCGGTTCCGGGTGGCGTAAGAAAGCGGTTCCCGGATCTCTCCCGTGTCAGGCGCAGAGTGGCACACCGTGGTGGTTTAGTGGGTAGTCTGGCGAGTCAGTCAGGAGTACCACACGAAGCGAACCCCCTGTCACCGCGGGGTGGAGCGAAGTGCGTAAAGGCATTCCACCACGTAAAAAAAAAAAGACTAGCGGCCAACCACAAAAGGAACCATTTTTTAACGTCTAGAAGCCAAGCCGGGCCGTCAACTCACCGGGCGCTGCATCGATAATAAATAAATATAATAAATATTTCGGACATCTAACACACAACGCCATCTAGTCCCAAACTAAGCAGAGCTTGTATTATGGGTACCGGACAACTGATATGAATACATAAATACATTTTTTTTTATAAATACATACATATTATACATAGAAAATACCCAAACTCCGAAACAAATATTTGCAGATCATACAAACATTTGGTCCGACCCAGGATTCGAACCCGAGACCTCATGGACATCAGTCGCGAACGCTACCACTGCGCCACCGAGGCAGTCAGATCGATCTATCTAAAACAATTCAGTGTGTCACTGCTTAAATAGGAGGGCTAACGGTTCTTTCTAGAGGGAAGGCGCTCATAGCCCAGTAGCACTCGGTAATTAGAAACAATCATCGAGGTTAAGCAACGATGGTGCGGTCAGTACCCGGATGGGTGACCACTGATGGCATGTTACCATGAGCGTCTCCGTGATTCGGAGGTCACGTTAAGCAGTCGGTCCCGGTTGTTATCATACAATAACAGTCGTGAAGCTTAGTTGGAGGCCTTCGGGCGGCTTAAAAACATCCAACGGCAAGATTTACGTAGCCACAACGTATTCTTGCCAGTCCCCAACCCTCACTTGGCCAGCGTGGGGACTTATGGCCTTAACCCTCTCCTGAGAGGAGACCCGAGCCCAGCAGTGGGACATTATGGGTTGTTGTTTTAACGGTTCTTTAGTGTACTGTACTAGGCTTAAAGAACTATCCCCTATATCATAAAAATAAAGAAGTGAAACAAAGTCACTTTCGAATGTATGTATAGTTAAAGCGTACTAAAAATTATTCACCCACTGAGCTCATTTCGATGTTAGCTCTTGTCGCCTCTTGACCCCACTTTTGGTGCCATCTAATTATCGAGTCCATGTTAAATACACATACATATATAATATGCATTTTGTATGTACAAGCTATATTCATTTACCCATCCGTTACTGTGCGACCGTGAATCATAGTAACAACGGTGTAAGCCTGGGCGCATGACATGAGTGACAGCGGCTTTCGTGTAAATAATAAATATGAGTGAAAGTTTTACTAAGAAGCAGTCAATATTTCTCTCTTATTTTGTTAATTGACACTTATTTGAACCCCCAACTCAACAAGAAGGATGATATGTGTTTGACGCATATTTGTAGTACTTGTAGCTCCTAAAAATGGACCGATTATGGTGTGCTTAGTTTGTTTGAAAGCTGACGTGATCGACTTGAATCTTAATTAAACTTTTAGTTGATACCGAGGCTAACTTATACAACTCTATTAATTTTGCATCTAGTGTACTGTTACTCTAATGGTAAAATTTACATGATATGGTAAACTTCATATAATTCTATACAGCAAAACCATTAATCAAATAATCCAAATATTGGTGTTTGTAGTCAGGTCTAAAGAAAGTATTATATACGTAGGTTGTGACTTTTATCATCGTGTCTTTTTTTGCTTATTTCCATATAAGTAAAGCCCGGTCTGTGAAGATGACAAAAATGGCACTCTCTTCTGTCCTTTACATCCACAGCATAACCAAGCAGAGACTGGCAATACAGTCACAATGATAAAATTCAATTGTTGTCTATCGCACTCATCTGAATAACTATTTAAAAATATGAATCAAACTTTAAAGCCTATTACGTAATGTTGATATTTCAATGTGTCCAAACGAGTAGTATACTAACCACGCCCCTAAAAGCAACTCACGTATTTCCGCTTAAATTCTATAACATGCGGCATCCTTCTGTAAGCAAACTATAAAGCTATGTTTACACAAGAATAATAACAGTACCGCGACACGGTCACACCGACACAAACACAGCCACAAACAAGCTGTATGTCATTAGCTTTACGCTAATGGATTCGCGCCATTTTCACTATACAAATTCATATTTTTTGCCACTTCTCATAACGAGAAAAGGAAATTAGGTGCTCGTTTAGAGTTAAGGTCGTTCCCCTGCTGTCATCGGTAGCTTTTTATACCAGTGTGGTGGAACGAATGTAATGTCCCTCCAACACAAAGGGAGCATCCTCCGACCAGGCGAGGTGATCAATGGTTTACATTCTGATGTTACTTTTTATACTATTTGGCGCGAGAACTTCTATTGCGCGATTCAGGATTAATAACCAAACGGATGTAGGCTTGTTTGTTTATAATTTTCTATGCAGTACTATTGTCAATGTAGTTTACTCCCTTAGTTTGTCGGCTATAACTACGACTAAATAGGGATGGTCACACTCCGGACAAAGGAGTAAAAACTATAATTATATTATAGGGAGTATTAACATTGGAGTAAATGAACAATATAGCAGGCAACATATAAAAATTATGTTTATATGTATATTTTAAAGTAACAACTCTCCGCAGTTTCACTTGCGTAGTTTCCGTTCCCCTGGGAATACGTGAATAAAATATAGCCTAGGTTCTATATATAACATAAGTGAGCACTAAGAAAGGAATTTTAAAGTTTGGGATGAAAGTATCTATTTATGCCCAAGTGAAGCCACGGGCAATAGCTAGTGTAGATATAATAGCATGTCAAGATAACGATTTATTTCACAATGCTGCAAGAGAAAAAATAAAAAATACATTCTAAGAATCTATTTAAACCTGTCTCTATGACAATTCACAGCTATATACTAATAAAAAACTAAAAGAGTGACTATAAATATACATCAAGGTGAAAACTCTTGAACTATGAAAATGGATAGCTACTATCGCAATAGACTTAACTTATCGTAGTTAATCATAGTTTAGCAAATTAAAAACCAAACACGCTTTTTGCTGGCTACGTCCGCTAGGATCCTCTGCTTAAATTTCTTATGGGATTTTAACAGGGGATCGCATTGAACGGTTTACAAATCTACCAAATAAATCCTATTGCTCATATCGCTATCACCGAGTGCAACAGTACCTGGATGGGTGACCGCTGGTGGCATGTTACCATGAGCGTCTCCGTGATTCGGAGGTCACGTTAAGCAGTCGGTCCCGATTCTTATCATACAGTCAGTCAACAGTCGTGAAGCTTAGTTGGAGGCCTTCGGGCGGCTTAAAAACATCCAACGGCAAGATTTACGTAGCCACAAGTATTCCTGCCAGTCCCCAACCCGCACTTGGCCAGCGTGGGGACGCATGGCCTTAACCCTCTCCTGAGAGGAGACCCGAGCCCAGCAGTGGGACATTATGGGTTGTTGTTTAAATCCTATTGGAGATCGAAATTAAAAAAAAACAAAAAGTGTTTCGATGTACGCAAAGAACCCAAATAAATCCCCTAGGAGGTTTAAGCAGGGGATTCTAGTAGAAGGAAGCTTATTATAGATAGGGGAAAAAGAACAGAGAGCTGAGGCACCTGATACTTTTTTATATTGTAAGCATTCACTAGACAGGATTTTATAAAAATTAACCCCTAAAGGGATTAAAATAAAGTTCAAAGTTAAACTACGATAAATTCACTCGAGTCACTCCGTGGATGGTATCTAGAATGTTACGAAAACTTAAGAATGTTCATTGTATATCTAGTTAGCTATTGTAAGGAAGTGCCTATTATCTCAGTAGAACTATGTAGCCGTACTTTTAAACACACAAATGTTTCTACTATGCAGTAATTTATTTTAGATAGATAGAACAGCATAAATTACTTCAGATAATAAACTCTTATCTGAAATTAATAAATATTGGTACATGCCGCACTCTCCTTGATTTTTTCATGTGGAACCTACTAAAGTCAAAAGTATCATTGACTCATCATGACTGCCTCTGTGGCGTAGTGGTAGCGAATGCGACTGCTGTCCATGAGGTCTCGGGTTCGAATCCTGGGTCGGACCAAATGTTTGTATGATCTGCAAATATTTGTTTCGGAGTTTGGGTGTTTTCTATGTATAATATGTATTTATTTACAAAAAAAAATATATAAGTATTAATATCAATTGTCTAGTACCCATAGTACAAGCTATGCTTAGTTTGGGACTAGATGGCGTTGTGTGTTAAAATGTCTGAACATATTTATTTATAATTTCATTAAAGCGCGTTTTATTGATGCGTTTGGTGATTCGGCGGTCCTCAACGGTATGCCCACATATGATCGTAGATGACATTACGAATGAGTATGTTCGACCGGGGCGGTTAAACCCTCATGCAGAAGTCCAATTAAAAATGACAGTTTACATGTTAGCGTGTTTCTTTGGTACTGAAACATCTCAATAGGCCGCTGCAGTGTGGGTCACCACGCCGCTTTGTTGCATTGTCTGTATTCGTAATAAGTATGGTGACCACTAATCGCAATGAGTATGTTAAACACTAGTCACTTTTGTAGGCTCATATGTATTTTGTAGGCTCATGTAGGCTCATATATATATATATGTGGAATGTCCAGAAACAAAGATATCATACCTTCGCGGAAACACGACATTCTGTTTTGATACAGAATATTTGTTTTCATAAATCAACTAGATCTTGGACCAGACCGCCTCCCACTGACTGAAATTATAGCCAAGAATTGTCTCTTTTCAATTCTCTTGATCTCTTGATCAATATAGGTACAAGTAAACACCCCTTTAGAAGAGGGAGCCACGCATTTTGCATGTAAATCATATCAATTTATATTTAGTTTGCGTACCAATACAATTAACATAGGTTAAATACATATGTGATAAATAATAGTCACCACAGCTAGTTCTGAGTAAGGCACGTGCTCAGTGATCATATGTCCATTGACTACGCAAATGGCGCAATACCAATACTAACTAGTATTGGTAGGCCTTGACTAAGTCTCACAGGGAAATCTACGTATGTTCCAGTGAATGTGCCGAGCTTGTGTGTGACGTGTGACTCCTGGCAGACAGGCGTTTATAGTCTTTCATTGAAAAATTAGTAAATGTAAATGATCCAATACAAATTCTTTTTCACCCTCGGACATCAGCGGATACGAACCTAACTATCCAACACATCACGTATGTTTTAAAAGCCTCCTTTAGAAGAGCGCGGAAGACTTAATTACGTAAACATAGTATGCGATGTTTTAAATGATTGACATGAGGGCTGCATGTTATTAATGAACCCATTGTTTCAGACATATACGAATGGATAAATACAAGTATTCATTCGCACGATACTATTATGTTTTTAGAAAATTAGGTGTGAAAAAGGTTAACACACACAAAGGTTAACATGCTATAAAGCTAATAAAATAGACTACCGTTATTTTTTTTTTTTTTTTTTTTTTTNAAAATTAGACTCCGTCTTGTATCCCTTTTAGTCTGGGGTCTCCCTCTAGGCCAATCCGGCATGAGTGGCTCTACCGGCGCAGCCCCAGAGATCATCGACCCACGCAAGCCCCCACACGACGACAACGTAGGGATACGGTAGTGGGGGAATAAAATAGACTACCGTTATAACTTAACCTAAAAGATTTCCGAGGTTGTTCTGTGGTAATATAGAAGTTATGAAGGATGCCTTGATAGATGGATGATGGCGGATGTGTACAGCCGTCTTCTTTCAGTGCTGGCTCCACCCAAATTGGACAAAAGTCGCCCAAGGGCAGAGGCAGCGTTGACCAGCTTGGAAGCAAGCTCAAAGTGTTTGTCGAAGAGTACCTTTCGTCGAGGATCAGGCCCAGATACGTCGTCTGGGCCCGAACTGGTACGAGGACCGAGTTTACATCGATAGAGGCTCCGGGAGGGCGGACCATGGAACAATAGGGGCTCTGTCTTATCCAGGGACACTCGTAAGCCCAGCGCCTCAATGCGCCGACCCACCAAAGAGCCGTGATGGCCGTTTACCGAGGGATGACTTTTCCGTGGCAACATATTTTTTACTCCATCCCACTGCTAAAGTGACTCGATATTGACCAAGAACAGTTTATCGTAACCTTTCAATTAACTGGACAATTGCGAAGACAAAGAGAATTAATCACGTATGCAACTGTCGTGCAAGCGCATGGAATGGTATTCTGTCGATGTGCGACCGTGACCCAAACCTGACATCGAACCAGTGATATAACTTTATCTGGCTGCGGGCATACTTATTAGATATTATTCGCACGCGTGATCGTTACCTCTTATTTTACCGCCTTGGGAAGAAATCTCCAAAAATGCTTGTTCTGGGTCTGCATGTTCAATATATAAGTATGTTTATCAGCAATCTGGTTAACGTTGCACAGCCTCAACATAGTTAGGGACCTTTTTTTTTTGGTATAACGGGCAAACGAGCAGACGTATCGCCTGATGGTAAACGATTAGTGTCGCCCATGGACACCCGCAACACCAGAGGTGTCACAAGTGCGTTGCCGGTCTTCGGAGGTTGGGGACGGGGGTAGGAGGAGGGCTTGGGGACGGGGTTAGGAGAAGGGATTGGGGTGCGGGGCTCCGATATCCTCACTCACTCGATGCCGCCCATTCATGCCGAAGCGTGGCTCTTCCACGATCAAAATTCTAACAGACAGATCTAACAGCCGTGTGTGAGATATGTGAAGATTATATATTTATCTTCGTGGTAGTTATTAGTATTAACGTGGCATTTGTTAGTTGCGTAGAGATTATTGAGTTAACATACACTGACTGTATTCTTTTTGTCTGATGAGGTACAGGTATTCTGCGGGGAGAATAATATACAGTAAAAGGATATGTTTATAATTTAGGCGAGTGAAAAAGTTGACTGCGCTTCGGATCAAAATCCGCATTATCATATAAATAGCTTGAAAAAATAAACAGGTTGCACTCGTCGAGAGTGCCGCCAGAAGTGAAAACTTGAATATTAACGTTGTGCATTTTTTATGTTTTTGAATGGTTAGGGAATAATTTTGCACGAATTCCTTTAATTATCAGTACAATAGTACTGTCATTATTGTGGTAAAATACAATATTCAGTTATTGTAGCGCAATTATCGTACACAAACATGACAATTTATTGTCTACTCTCCCTAGGTCTTACGAATTTTCAATCAGGTCACGTGTCCTGACGCAAGTTTAACATTTTTTACCCATCACAAAAAGTGCACAGCGCCGCTAAAGAAGTTTTCACTTCAAAAATATTGTTTTATGGTGGTCGTCATTCGAACATAGCCTTACAATATGCATTTTCAAACAAGAAAAGGTTAGCTATTGTTGATGAAACAATAGCTAACTTTTCCCATAATGTCCCACTACTGGGCTCGGGTCTCCTCTCGGGATAGGGTTAAGGCCACACGTCCCCACGCTGGCCAAGTGCGGGTTGGGGACTGGCAAGAATACGTTGTGGCTACGTATCTTGCCGTTGGATGTTTTTAAGCCGCCTGAAGGCCTCCAACTAAATCACGACTATCATATGATAACAATCGGTACCGACTGCTTAACGTGACCTCCGAATCACGGAGATGCTCATGGTAACATGCCACCAACGGTCACCCATCCAGGTACTGACCGCGCCGTAGTTGCTTACCCTCGGTGATTGTTGCTAATCACCGAGTGCAACTGGGCTATGAGCGTATAGCTATTGTTTATAGTTGTTGTATTGACACATAACTCATTCAAATCGGTTCAGTTGTTAAGGCGTTACGGTGGACATTCAAAAATACATAGACTGGCAAAAATATGACTCTACTTTTTGGCTCTACCGTAGTTGAGTAAATGAAATGTTGCTTAATTTTTATTATCAATATTAAAGGTTATTTTTTGTGACCTCTCAATATTACTTAAAACTTTTTTTTTACCATGGTTTTTTTATGAAAATGTATTCATCAATAGATGTTATGTTTTTTATTTCGATAGATTACGACTCGATCACGGCGAGACTTTATAACGGGTCATAAACTGGTTTATATTTTTATTGCTTTTGGTTAAATTTGTTTTTGGATAATGTTATGTTGAATTTACTCAAGAACAGGTAAATATTTTGTTAGAAGCCAAGTTGTAAGGAAACATTCTAGGATGTATAAAATATGTTGTGTGACTATTTAATTTAAATATAAAACAGAAATTAAGAGAGACAAGAGTATGTAAAAAATAACGTTTGTTTAAAAAAACAAGTCGAAATGTCGTTTCAAATCATATAAACACCCGATACTAATATGTGACTTATTCACGCTCCAACGACTGGTCGAGTCGTTTTTGATAAAAATTTGGTATGAAGATAGCTCAAACCCCGGTTAAACACTGACTACTATTTATTCCAATGTGATGGGGATTTTAGGTGTATCATATATAAAGCAAGTAAAGCCTGCCTCGTTTGTTTAAGTAGTTAGCGTAAGCGGCTGCAGATGAATAGGTCTCGGGTTCGATTCCCGGGCCGGACTACTGTTGGGTTTTTCTTACAAGAAATTCTTAATAGCAGCCCGGAGTATGAAAGATGGCGGTGTTTCCCGCCCGTGCCTCGGAGAGCACGTTAAGCCGTCGGTCCCAGTTGTCATGAGCCTCTATGGTAATCGTTTTTGGGAAGTCAGTGCCCTCAAATATATTGACAACTATTTCAATTTTCAAAATCAGCTCACCCTCGGAGTTACGGATGTCAGATGCCAGTCGCTCTGTGTGAAAACTGATATTCAGGCAAAGCCGGTTGAATTAGTTACCGATCCCAAATAATCTTGGGAACAATAAAGGCTAGGTAGATGATGATATATAAAGCAGGTAAAATCGTGGGGTATTTGTAGTAAGTTTCCAAATTAATCTCATAGGTATCTACTAACGTTTTTTTCTTTGACCATAATGACTCCTAGTGGAAAGCATATGCAGAATCCTAGAGTGGTGGTCACCATACTCATTGCGAATGCAGATAATGCAACAATGCAGCATGGTGACCCATACACAGTACTAGTGATGCTTCTACATCGTTAGGCCTGCGGTCTCGCACTCACTAACGAATACTATCATTTCACGTACTCATACTATCTCCCTAAATTAAGAAGGAATTTGATCCATAAAAATATAGATAAGGCGGTCGCTAAGAATCTTGTAATGTGACCTTTCCTCCGCGCCCACCCACTCCTAGCAAACCTTAAGCAACTAACCTTTAATAAGGAGACAAGGATGGTGAAGGGAACATTCTAGATTTAGATACTGATTGCCCAACGTTGGGTGTTGCAACAAACGAAATTGAACGTACCCAATACGAATGGTGCATAAGTATAAGACTATTTTACTTTTCTGTTTGTTTTTAACGTCTTCAAAAAGGAGGAGTTTATCAATTCGACTTATTTTTTTTTTAATTTTGTTACCCCATAAACTTCGACAGGGTGAAACGATTTTGATGATTACTTTTTTATTTGAAACCTGGTGCTTCTCTTGTGTTTCTATTTCAATGGTTTAATAATCAAAATAATGGAAAAAGTTAATCAATGAAGCCAATCTACGGTGACGCCAATTTATTCAATTTACATGGTCAATTAATACAACATAAAAACCCAAAAATCCAGTTTCAATTTTATGACCGACAATAAAAATATAACTAGTACAAAAACGCTATGACTCAGAACCTTTTAGAACGAAACTGCGAATTTAAAAAAAAACGTTCGAAAACCAATATGAGTAAATATTGAACGACAAGTTGTTCTAGGAAGTAAATCTTCATCAAATAGCCATTTCCTCTTCCTTGCTTCTAATTCTCTATGATTTTACGTTATAAGACCTTTTTCAGAATTGATTAAACTGTTTTTCCTGTGGTAGTAAACAACTCAATCTCTCACATGATAGAGCCAGACAAATGAAACCCGCTCGACCGGTTCTAAAAAAATCTGACTCAGGACTAAGTGTTTTATAAATGTGAAGTAGAAGTATAGACTAAAAGTGACTTCTCTGCCTGATGGAAAGCTTGATCAGAATCCACCATACTCATTGCCAATGCAGATGCCTGGTGATTCACACTATGGCGGCCTATTGAGATACTTTTGCAGAAAAGGAACTCCGATGTTGCACTCACTAAAGAAACATCTTGAGCGGAGACAGCGTCTTTGCAAACGTAGTAAAGGACGTCCACAGGCCAGGTGGAGCGATGACTTGCACAAGACGGCTGGCAGGAGCTGTATGCGAGAAGTCATAGATCGAACTAAGTGGCGTGAAATTGGAGAGGCCTATGTCCAGCAGTGAACTGCGATAGGCTGATGATGATGATGATGATAAAGAAACATGACAGCGCAAATTCTGTCATTATAGTCAGTCTTCTGTGAGAGGATAGTACACCGTCACGGTCGAACTGGCCCATTCGTGATGAAATCAGTGTTTCTTTACTACCTTGCAAATGGTACAAAAAATTAGAAAACAAAGCCCTTTCAACCTGTAACTGTAGGGTATTCGAAAAATACTCGTAGGTGTTTAAGTCGCAGTGCAGGTGTCCACACGGCAGCGATAGAAACTTCAGGTGACCCATCGACTTATTTTTCCTTATATTCCGTAAAAAGAAGCCTGCAGAAATTGCGTACGCATCTGTAATATTTTAAAACTTTCTAAAAACTTTTTCTTTGTAATGACTAAGCATCTATAAATGGTTTTCATCCAAGTTTCGCTAAGAGAAAACTGAATTTTATGTCAATCTGGGCAAAGTCCTTCATTCTTTTTCAAAGTAACATTATATATTTGTATATACATAGATACATTTAAGTCTCACGTAGTAGTGGGCTGTTAAAGGCTTTCGTTTTACCGAATTTAATCTCCGTCCCTCTGGTAATATTGCATCCTTGTACATATTATAATATTATTTCGGATGTCTAACACAAAATGCAACTTAATTCTATACTAAGTAGAGCTTGTACTATGGGTACTAAACAATTGATAAAAATACATTTATACTTTTTTGTAAATACTTGAGTAAATACAATAAATAGAAAATTCCCCAACTCTGAAACAAATATTTGCAGACCATACAAACATTTGGTATGATGCGTGAAAACGAACTCGAGACCTCAAGCACTACAGTGACCGATAAGACCGCCAATTGTCACATTTGTATGTTGTAATTCTTTTTTTTTTATCTGTTAAGTGTGTACAATAATGATAAATAAATAAAATACAGTCACAATTGCCACCATTGCGGCAATCTGATATATTTCGAAATAAACATACTTATATATTCCTAAATACATACACACATATAGACAACACTATGGCGCAGAGCATATCATCCCCATCATACAGTATTAGTTCTAGTTGAGAATCAGTCAAAATCAACAAACAGCAAAACCTAGTTCTAGATGAGAATCAGTCAAAATCAACAAACAGCAAAACCTAGTTCTAGATGAGAATCAGTCAAAATCAACAAACAGCAGAACGTTAAACGGACCCTTAAAAATCTTATCTAAATAAAAACAATGATCCCAATCGTACAGTCATTTTCAAGATACACAAAATAAATTGCTCGTTTGCAGTTATTAGATAAATTGCTTACCATAATTGTACGTATTCAATTATATAGGCCGTCGGCTCCATATTTGCCACGACGCCAACAATTAGTGTCAGTCTGTCATGACAATTAATGTTTTCCTAGTAACACAAATGTCAGTACATTTCACTAGGAGCAAAGTCAAACGTTTATGTTTTTGTTCCGAGACATTTTGAAAGCCTTGACAGTGGCCTTTAAAACTGCTGATTCATTTTGTAACTGCACTATTGAAGATCTTGAAAGTAAAAAAATCCGTTTTTGGTATTAGTTACCAAAAACGGATGTTCCTGCTTTAAAGAAACACATTCTGGTGTTTTTTTTTTTAAAGACAGCATTTGGGATATTGCTTTATGAGTCGCAGGAAACTTTACGCAATTAATACGCTTTAAGCAATATATCCAATATCGGCAAAAGAAAACAAAGAACACCCAGAAACTAAACAACAATTTGTGAATCACACAGTGTTGTCCCATGTAGGATTTGAACTCGCAACATTTGCCACAGTATAAAGCGGCGTGGCGATCGCTTAATCCACTAAGTCAAGTTAGATTAAACCGCACAGTTTAATAAACATAACAAACAATAGTAATTAAATGGAGTTGTCATGGGAAATTGTAATTGGTAGCATCGAAATTATTTTGAAGAAGTTATGGTTATTTAATAAATTGATGATAAAAAGATTATATATTATTCGCGTTGCGTCATCGTCACGTCGCCACGGTACACGTCACCACGGAAATAGCCAGTGTGATCATTAACTGTTTCACAGAAAAATATTTACAGTAATCGTTACAAAGCAAAAGCCTCGTATTCAATATGCATATTGTATTTACACAACATAAAAAACTTCGTGACATTTCCAAATTGTTTATACACCGATATATTCTTGTTATGCAATGTGCATTACCTTGAAACTTACATTGAATGGTTCTAATAAAAGTTATAATATAATATTACTGTTAAAAACTAGTTTAGATGCCTCTCTCCGTCTGTCTCTCACATCTTCTATTATTTTACCGATTTTGAACTGTTTTCATAGCTAACTTTTAAATTTTCACGGGGACTAACGCAATTATAAGTGATCGCGTTTATTTCCCTTGAAATAATTATTATATAGTTTTCTTCGCTATCAACACTATAAAAATGTTTCTATGCCAATCTCTTGAGATGCGGGGCACCCAAAAAAAAAACACTCTTCAGCGTTATAAAATAATATAGCAAGCTTTTAGCTGTGGCTTCAACTGTGTTTAAAAGTAGTGTGTGTGTGTGTGTGTGTGTGTGTCGGTCAAAATTAAACCTTTTAGCCTTCCTCAAGAATCAATAAACATTAAAACAGACAGACAAACAGATTTACTTTCCCATTTATTGGCCCCTTCATACTACTCGCGAAGTTACTCGACGAAGTACTCGGGAAAGTTGACCGCAGACCAAAGTACGTCGCTACACACTCGTTCAACTTCGCGAAAACACATTCGCGTTACTTCGAATCCTTTGACTCGGGCGCAAACAAAAAATAAATGGAAGTTGCCCGAGGCTTCACGAGTTGTTGCCCGCTTCGGTGCGGGCAAGCGCTGGGAGGGGTCCGGATGACGTAAGAAAGCGGTTCCCGAATCTCTCCCGTCTCAGGCGCAGAGTGGCACACCGTGTGGTTTTAGTCGGTTCGATTCCGATACACCGCCCCGCCGCAAACCCCGGTGGGGTGAAGGCCCGAGGGGGTACCACAAGTAAAAAAAAAAAAGTTGTGTGGAGGCTACTTAAGATTTTAATGGGGATTAATTATAATTGTAAATGTATACACCAATAGGGACCAGAGATAAGAGGCAGAATTTTATCTAATATGGGCACAGCCTGCATAGCTACACATAATATTGTAAATAATCCACGGTCAATGACTTAACGCAACAGCGGCCATGACGAATCTAGAGCACGAATATCTTTTTAATTTTCAAGGTTTCATATCAAAGAAACCAAAAAACCTTCTCCTGTGTGCCGTTCAAGAATTTAAATTGACTTTTATTTAAAAAAATAACTTTCTACCCGACTGCGTCAGAATGAGGGTTGTTTTTCGCGCATTTTTATGTGAGTATGTATGTCCATTTCTTTGGTACGGCCTGCAGTCCAAATTGCTGTACCCGTTTTTTATGTGTCACTTGTCGTTGAATTCATCAGAATCGTGGTAGTGTCATAGCTATATATAATTTTTTTTAAATGGCACCTGTAAATGAAAAAAAGGGTGCTGAAATTTTCATATCTTAGCAAATGTGGGTATTAAATAGAAGATTGAGGAAACGCCATTTCAAAAACATATGCATCACATGACATTTATATTACTATTGCAACACAAATTGTCAGTAAATAAACTCAAACCCAGAAAGTTCTTAGATCGGCCGCAGGGCCAAAAATGTTTGAAAGAATTTTAAGGGCTACGAGATTCGAACCCTTAAAATTCAAATTCGAAGAACTTGTCGGTTAATGAAACAAAGGAGTTTGAAAACAAATATTATTATTAAAACAAAAAACCCGACTTCTTAAAAGTAATGAACTGAAAAGAGAAAAGCAAGTATATGTATTTATAATTATTTTCACGGGAATTAACGCGATCACGTATTTAAAGGTATTACACATTTCTCATTTGCCTGATGTCAGCCTGTGACCAAAGCAAGTGCAACCTGGTTGAAACGGTTGCACTGGCCATGTCGGATATCACAGAAATCGTGGCCTGTCACTCACAAATAACGTATCTTTATATTGGTAAAATAATTTTCTAAATCGATTCAGTACATCCAGAGATAATCCCCTACAACCCTACAAATACGGCATGATGATGCAGATGGATGATAAAACTGATAATATAAACCGTTCTGTTATTTTTCTTATATTTCAGAAGTAGTCCCCATGACGAGCAGCCTTTAAACTTGGCCACCGAGGAACCTCTCCAGCTGGGCCCCCCACCCCGCTCGTGCTATCCTCTTGTGGTGATATTAGCCAGGGATGTTCGGGACACGGGCGAGCTCAGGCCCGATGACACGGCAAGTATTAAGTATTGATGAGAGCGTGTTCCATTAACTTCTATTTATGTTTTAAATTACAGAAAAAGAATTACCTTGAATTCAACTTTATAAAAACATGCTATACTGTTTTATGCAATCTAAATAGCCTATGTCCTTCTTCAAGAATGAAAGTTACTGCAAGCCAAATTTCATTGAAATCGATGCAGTGAATTAGCAGTGAACGCGTAACAGACAGAAAGAGTTACTTCCACATTTGTTTACTAATGTTACAAGCTCTCTGCACATTTACTTCTTCATACCAAGTATATCCATGAAACCTATTTATGCTTGAGTTGCAGGAGAATCCCACTAAACCATTTTAAAGATAAAAAAAAGATATTCATATACATTGCCAGTTAAATAAAAGCTTTTAAAAAGAACTCTGGCAATACCAGTAGTAGGATTTCTAAGGCTTTCCTAGCCCTGTACATTTACTTATGGAGACCCTCATCAAGAGCGAAGAAACGTACCAATAATAGTATTAGATTCCAAGTTTTGTCAGAATCAGAATGTAACAATTAAATATGCATTTTCTTCACGCCGAGTTATGAACAACCGATAAACTCTTAATCATAATGGTATCAGAAACCTTCATCATCATCATCAGCCTATCGCAGTTCATTTTTGACATAGGCCTCTCTAATTGCACGCCTCTTAGTTAGATCCTCGGATTCTCACATTCAGTTCCTGCCAGCCGTCAGAAACCTTATAAGAAAAACCCTTGTGTAAAAAATTCATCGTAAAAAGCCGTAACAATAGCATCTGAAACTTAAGTAACAAGGTTGCGGAAGACACGTTTCCTGTTCGATTCGCTATAACCATCACAAAGGCTTCCTGAATGCTGTAATATTTATAAGTCCTTGAAAAAAATTAAAGGCATTGAAAACAGCATTGTTAAGTTAACCTTGTTTAAGAATTTCGAAGCTACAGTTTTAAAGAAAGGATTTTAGTCCTGAAAACTACGAAATTCTTAACACTCCTTAATCTGATTTGAAATTCAATGTGATGGACATTTAGATAAGAATAATCTTTGTGAAATATATCATAAATCAAATCCAGATATGATACGGCTTTAATCTGTATGAAATATAAAAACAAAGTCAAAATATTTCATAACTTATATGAGATAGCTTCCAAAATGGAACATTAATGAAGGTTTAAAAGCTATGGAAAAACTATCCGGCTACCTCCCTCTTTGATGTTTTGTCGAACGTCCAAAAAGTTTCTTAATCCTATGACAAAGAGTTTACTGTTCGTTACCGGCCTTTGACTGGCCCCTAGAATTTTAGAGAGGAAGGGATTCGACCTCCGGCAATCTCACTCGCTCTGTAAAAGCTGACAAAATCATTTCTAACACCTATTTTATATGACGCCATGATTTATTCTGATTCGATCTCATTTTTATAGAAGCATAACTCTCGCACTGTTTAATTAGTCACTGTTACACACTCTAAAGTTTAATTTGTGTGTTTCCAGGTGGCGCTAGTCAGTGTTGTCCACATTAGGGACGACCAATGTCCGCTGCCCAGCGGCATCATCGCTCAATATTTGAAACAGGCCAATGGCCATCTCTCTTGTTTGAAGGTAACCTATATTGATAATGTATATCCATAAAATGTATTTATTCTATAAGTAACTGCTAGCCACTAGGTACATTATTAGTTTGTGAAACTTTTAAACTGTTGGACATTTTAGAAAGGCTGGTATTTTGATCCCCTTACCTCCACACTCCCTTACGGCCAACGGCAATGCTACAATGCAATAACTTTAACGGCTTATTGTTTTTAATGCGCTAAGACTGTACTGTGAATTTTTTACACTACGGTGCTACCAAAAATAATGAAATTTTTCAAAAATTTCTAACCCCAATATCCATATTCAAGAGTGGAATTTCTTTAAAACCCTTTCTTAGTGTCGACCTACGTCATCTAAATAATATTTGATCAGAACTTGATGCTTTTAGGCCCGACAGTGTCTGCTGTGCGTTTAGAGATCAGTCAGTTAGGTTCTTCTTTTATAGGTCTAAATTGAAAAGGGCGGCAATAACAGATAGATAAATAGATAGAAAACTCTTTATTTGTACACCTTAATACAGATATAAAAAAGTACAGAAAATGACAAATGTATAATGTACAAAGGGCGGCCTACATAATAAATATATATACATCAACAATCTACATAATAAAAATCCATTTAATTACAATAATAATAAATGAATTTTTATTTTAGTTGCAATAAAAATCCATTTAGTTATAATAAACATTCATTTAGTTACAATAAAAACCCATTTAGTTACTATAAAAATGCATTTAGTTACAATATAATTCATAAAAATATATTCTAATGTTTACACAACTTAAACAAAAATAAACAAAACGCCATCTTACATTAGCTGCCACAAATATATAAGATAATTTAATCAAGAAAATTTTAATCGAGGCCTTTTTTACTAAACTAAGATGGGATTGGCTTTAACTTTACTACGATACAGCTGAACTTAGATTTTTTACTGTCAGCTGACCTCCACAACCAAATTATTAGACGATATTAAAATTATATGTAAAAACTATTGTTAGACATTTGAGGGTTTCATTGCTTTAATACTTCTTTTTCAATACTATTTAATTATTAAACGCATTTGCCAATAACACGTAGGCACTAACTACTATTCTTATCTAAAAACCGTGGGAGTGCCACGCTTCGGCATGAATGGGCCGGCTCGACCGGAGTGATACCACGGCCTCATAGAAAACCGGTGTGAAACAGCGCTTACGCTGTATTTCATCGAGTGAGTAATGATACCGGAGGCCCATACCCCTATCCTCCCCCTAGCCCCTAAAGGACGGCAACGTAATCGCATGGGCGGCTGTAATCGCTTACCATCAGGCGATTCGTCTGCTCGTTTGCCCCTTATACCATAAAAAAAAACATTTAAACATTATATTACCTATTTCCTTTTGTTTTTACTTCACCCTGTTTTATTAATTGTGGCCATAAAACGGTTTGATTCGATGTTATACAATCCCATGGCGTAACGCGTTTTATTTAATTCGATTCAATTTAATGTTTTTTTTTTTATGTGTAAGCTAAAATAACTCTATTCTGTCTGATATATGAGCAGAATCCAAGAGTTGAGGTCACCACCCTCATTGCGAGCTTGGAATATTACATTATAATATTCGTTTATCTACTACTATTGATACCACGTGATACTTTTATTATCCGGCTACTTTTTACAATTTATTAAATTTTCTTCCATAAATCGTTGTAAACTACGTTTAAATAGCATTTTTTAATTTAAATATCAGATTTTTTCGTGATACTATTATTATCCGACGACCTCCCGCTTTGATGTTTTGTCGAAGGTCCAAAAAGTTTCTTAATCCTATGACAACGAGTTTACTGTTCGTTACCGTTCCTTCGTTTTTCTTTCCCCGTTGACAAGAAATTGTACTTATAAATCCATCTTAAAACTTATAACAAAGATATTAAGTATCTACGAAGCCTGCATCATATCCTAATATAAAAATACTAATAACCGTTGCAGTAAATACATTGGGTAAATTAAGTAACTATCGGTTTATTGTTACACATCTCCGCTTTTTTGTCGATATCATTAATTTAATGAGATTGGCGAAAGAAAACAGTACTGGAAAGGTTGGAACAAACTCTATTTCGATCCTCTAATAGTATAGTATCTCCACAGTACGCTGAAAACTCTTTTTAATGTGATGCCTCCAACATAACTATAAGAGATGAAAATGATGAGTAAAAATACGTTATATACGTCTTCAGCGACTTTACGTGAGCAGTGAGCTCGGAGCAGGTGCTGAGGGCTACGAGGCTGGAGACGGAGCCGAAGCCCTGTGCTGCGTGTGCGCCGCTCAGCCGCTGTCGCGAGCGTTACTGCCTTGCCGCCATGCTTGTCTCTGCGCTAGCTGTCTACGTAAGTACAACACTAGTTTTTTTTTGTGGCGAATGTAGCATTTTATTCCAAAACTGGAGCTGAATAGAGACTTTAGGAATTAGGTAGTGACAAGGCAGTAGAGCCACGCCGATTTCAGCACGAACGGGCTGACTCGACCGGGGTGGTACTACCGTCTCACAGAAGACGAGTCTAAATTCGTCAGCATTCGTCGTGTTTTGTTAGTATGTAAGGCCAATGGTGCATAAGCATCTCAATGAACCGAGCATCTGAATGTCACCAATGATGACCACCACACTTTGATTCTGCTCATGCTTTCCATCAGGCAGAGTATAGTCACTTTGGCGGGCTCATAAATAAAAAATGGTTTAATATTATTTTTATAGATGTTGGCATGTTTCAAAGTATTTATTATCACATTATAGAAACAGCGCTTGTGCTGTGTTCCACCGTTTGAGTGAAGATACCGGAGGTCAATACAATACAATTAAATCGTTATTGAATTAGAGACGAAAAAAAATTGTTCACTATTTCAATGTTTTAATTGTTTTTGCATATGTTTATATTTATCTTAAATATAAATAAAGGAAATATAAATATCGTAACTTGCTCTTTATAACGTCAGCTATCTGTAAGTGAAAGTCCTCTCAAAGTTGGTTCAACTGTTTTAGAGATTTATACGAAACAGAATGATTTTTGTTGTAAATACCGTATGTACTTTCATCTGCATTTAGAAAAAAGCTGTTAATTTGATATTACAGACAGACACTCCAAATTTATTTATTTGTATAGACGACGACTTTTTTAATCGAATCAGCATCGGCAGGTCGGTCATTAAATCGAAATTGGTATGTAATGGCAGTTTTAATTTGAATTGACCATTTAAATTATGCTAACTAATTTAATAATAACATTCCAAACTCTTTATGAGTTTGAAATGTTTATAAGGACAATTCAATATAAAATGTCCATAATGACCTACCTATAGAAATAAATAAAATTTAACATTTTACAAATAGACACTATATGTAATTTCAAATGAACAGCTTTAACGAAATGCATATGAAACTATATAAGGTACTAAGGCAAAATCTTACTTCGTTCTTTGTTCGTATCTCTGAAACGGCTAAACCGATTTCTTCGGGACTTTCACTGGCAGATAACCGATGCTATGAGGAGTGGCTTAGGATGCTTTTATTTTAGAAAAAGAATAGGGTAACGTGAAATCAAAATTAAAAACAATGAAATAGTGAACAATTCGTTTTAAAAGACGCAGACGGAGTCGCGCTAATGACCTAGTTACCTGTTAATGTGTTTCCAAAATGTCCATTTAAAATACTGTATAATGCAGTCATTGAAACTAAATTCCAATTTAAAATAAGAACGGCTTTATAAAACAAACTAGCGTATGTGCGCAGCTCCGCCCGCTTTTATGTTACGGTAAACATTACCTATGTCCTTCCTCAAGATTCAAATTATCTCCATGCCAAGTTACAGTGAAATCGGTGCAGCGTGAAATCGTAATAGACAGAGTTACGGGGAGGGAGAGGTAGGGGTATGGGCCTTCGGTATCTTCACTCACTCAGTGAAACATAGCGCAAGCGCTGATTCACACCGTTTTTGTGTGATGCTGTGGTATCACTGCGGTCGAGCCGGCCCATGCATGTCGTTTGTTAGATACACGATAGAGACTATGTCTATCAGCAGTGTAGGTACCATAAGTTTGGGTTCAGACGCCCGAGTGAGTGAGGATATTAATATTCCTCTCACGAATACTACACATTTATTATAATGTATACAAAATAGATACATACAATTAAACTTGTAATAGTTACTAGTTTCAAATTAATTTATGCATGACACGACAGCTTAATGCGTTCAATGAACAATAACATTTGACTCAACCTCTGATTATTTGTCTCTGATGTACCTTTGTTTAGCCCCATTATAATATTTCAAAATGTCGCCTTGATAATAAATGTAATTTAAAGTATACAAGCGATTACAAAATAAAGTTTAAACTTAGAGGTGGTATTGTATGTGTAATTGAATATGGAAAGAGGCTATAACCGCTTTGATTATACCAATTGGCTCTATATGAATACGAAGAATCTTTTACGGCCTATCATCATCATCAGCCAATCGCAGTCCACTGCTGGACGTAGGCCTCTCCAATTGCATACAATACATGCGACATATATTAAGAACTAAACGTGCTCTCTGAGACAAGGAGCGGTCTTACTGTGTTAGATATAATAAAATTAATGTAAATTATATAAGCTATTGAAAAATAAGCTTTCAACTTTGAGGTGTTGTTTTCGTATAATTGAATAAGAATAATTAAGAAATTAATAATAATTTTTAATTTATGTTATATAATGATATCTTCATGTACCTTGAACAAACTTGTACAATTCGAACGATAATTTTCACTTGCTTCAAAAATACACATACTACACGTAGCTCTGCACCACCTAAAGGTTGACTGGAAGATAATGCTCATGGCATTAAGTCCGCCTTTTGCAATGTTATTGCATGAAGATTAAATAAATAAATAATTAAATAAGTAAGGAAAGAGAATAAGGAAAGAGGATAACCTCATTCCTTTACTTACGAAGAACATTTTACGACGTATATTGACAAGGCGCGTATAGCCCAGTTGCACTCGGTGATTAGAAACAATCACCAAGGGTAAGCAACGACGGCGCGGTCAGTACCTAAATTGGTGACTGCTGGTGGCATGTTACCATGAGCGTCTCCGTGCTTCGGAGGTTACGTTATAAGCAGTCGGTCTCGTACGATAACAGTCGTGAAGCTTAGTTGGAGACCTTCGGGCGGTTTAAAAACGTCCAACGGCAAGATACGTAGCCACAACGTATGCTTGCCAGTCTCTAACCCACACTTTGCCAGCGTGGGGACGTATGGCCTTAACCCTGCCCTAAGAGGACACCCGAGCCCAGCAGTGGGACATTATGAGTTGTTGATGATGATGATGATTGACAACTAAACGTGTTTTCTGAGACACGAAACGGTCTTAATGTGTTAAAAATAATAATAATGTTACGGGCATCTTACACACAACACCAACTAGGCCCAAACTAGACAGAGCTTGTACAGTAGGTACTAGAGAACTGATTTAAATATATACCTTTTATGTAAATACATACACATATTAACTGAATATAACGAAACTGCGAAACAAATATTTGCAAATCATACAATCTTTGCACGCAATCCTAATTCGTCACCGCTCGAACATTATTATTTTTGTTTTCGTTTCCTTGCTGTATTGAAGATCAATCATTGATCATGTGGGAACCGAATTCAAAGATAAGGCTGTAATACAATTGTGACTGTAGTTGCGACTACGACATAGTAACGATTGTCCCTGGTTTACCCCCTTTTCGCCTAGCTTTTATTAATCTCAAGATTATTGTATCGACTACTAGTTCAAGTTGTTTTACCTGAGTGTCAGTTTATCCATGGAGCGACTGGCATCAAACACTGCAACTCGGAAGGCGAACTGAATTTGAAATGATTTGTTTTAAAAAATATCTGTACAAGATTTACTTACAAACATAAATATCAGTTTTGGCATCAATATATACTATAGCTTGAATCCTCTGGTGGAAGGACCCTCATCCAAATTAATTATTATTCAGAAACCGTCGTATATCCGAGAGTCGACGCCACCCATACTGAATAGGTGATCAACCAATATCAACCTTCAGAACTGACCTCTAGTAAACCAACTCTTAACGTTTAGTGACACAGACCAATATTATTACCAATGAATATTTAAGTTGTGCAACATTATTGTTTTTGTAAATAGAGAATAAGTAGATTTTTTCATTTAAAAACAAGTTTCTTTGTTGTAGTTCTTAGATATGTTTGATTAATATCGATCAAGATGTGTAAGAGTATCTGTTCTTTTCCAAACTTATGTAAGATATTTTTCGCGTATTGTTACTCGATTAAGTGCTTCACGCGTGCCAATATAATCGTTAAATGACAATTAATTGATAACCTCGACCTGATGCTGCGTAGGGGGTTTTTAAATGTTTAATTTATGGTTATTTCATGTTTAAATTTGTAGAATGTCAACTTGGATACGTTACCAGGATATGTTATGTTATGCGATGAACACAATCACTGTTTTATGTCTCGGTTTATATATCTGTGTCAATATTATTATATACCTATTAAAATTTACCTATTTTATTTTTTTTATTTTACATTTTTTTGGAATAAGCAACAACACCATACAAATACACTTTCTAGATCCTAAAATTAATAACTACACAGCTATTAACAGGCATTCGCAAATAGGTTTCAAACATGAAGAAATACATAAAAGAGAAAATATAAACAAGATAAATGTAACAAAACTAAAAGATACATACACCTATGTGTAGTATACCCCCAGCAGTGACCAATTGACCAATAATATGCCAGTAATAGCCTTTTATTACTGTACCATATTTAATTTTAGCCCAGTGCAATATTTCTTCTCTAATTTTAACTTATTTTTTATGCTAACTCCCTTACTACCCATGTATGACCTTTCATATAAAGCTTAATTTTAATCACAAATTAAATTTGACAACTTAGTGACTATTAATATCGTTGACTAATGAATTCATTATAAGGAGTTATCAGAAACTATTAAATATGGACACTTTGACATTGATTTATTGATCAAGTTAATAAGTACTGCAGAATAATTATATAAATCATTGCTACCATATTGTTCCGTTATAAATTTTGTTTGTTTATTTTAAACTCTATTACGCCTTAACTATTTGAACAATCTTTGTGCAGTGCACACAGATTGTCATTCTGACTAAAACACAGGTCTTAACTAGATCAGGCAGTTTACGTAATTAAAATATTGACCTTACTTAACATAGAGTTTGAAATTGGAAATTTTTTGATAGATATAACTAAAACTTGATTCTTATTGTATGATTATTTAAGGATTTGCAGTTTATTTTTTTTTTGTTGTCAATAAATCTATCAATAAATCAACAACCCATAATGTCCCACTGCTGGGCTCGGGTCTCCTCTCTGGAGGGGGTTTATTATTTTATATATGTCGCAGATTCAAAAAGATTTATATCCACGTGGTTTATATCTTCGTCCGCCATCTTATATTTTGCCAAAGTAACTCCATTCTACCTTATGGCAAGCAAAGAAAAATAAGAAAAAAACTTGGGTAACGCATGCCACCCAGCAAGCAAAACTGAAGTAATGAAAAAAACCAACTGTGTATTCAAGAATAATAGTATCAAATTGGATGTATTGTGTATTAATTGTATGGAAATGTAATTTCCATACAATTAATAAAAATTATTTGCAATGATAGACGTATGTCTTGCAGAGGACCATTAAAGGTCTACAAAGACTTAAATAACAATTAATACCTTTTTGCATATTATTCCAGCAAAACTGGACAAATGTCCGATCTGCCGCAGCGTGATCACCAGCTACTTCTGCATCAGGAACGACGAGGAGCCGCTGTCAGAGCTTAAGCAGCAACGGTTTCCCTTCAACAGGCGACTCTTTAACCTGTTCCATTATCACTAGCCAGGTAAGAAAATGCTATTTCACTCTAGGATAGGCTGTAAAACCCCACTTCGCCTGTAATGCCATGCGGCTTGCAGTTATTTTGTAAATTTGTTTTTATAAATATGCCAAGGCTATTTTTAAGTGGTTCCTTCTTTAGTATGGACCTGATCTTGTCAGTATATGTCCTTTGCAGATTACCGGCACTCTTTTATGATATAGGTGGCAAACGAGCAGACGTATCGCCTGATGGTAAGCTATTACCGCCGCCCATGGACACCCGCAACACCAGAGGCGTCACAAGTGCGTTGGCGGGAATACCGCAGGCGACAGTTCACTCCACAGTTTTGTTGTGCGAGGCAGAAAGTTCCTTGAAAAGCGCGCAGTTGTGCACTGCCAACCATGATTTACATGCACATATGCCCAAAGCAATAATATACAATAATAACAACGCCATCTTGAACCCAACTGAACATAACTAAACATTGCGTAGTTAAGGCAATGCTATACCTATGAGAGAACCCATATTAAACGTAATGAAGAAATATAAAAAATATATAAGGTTTGAGTTGTTTGTTTAAATATTTCTTTATTTACATTTTTTTTTCTATTACAGATAATGCGAACAGTACAAGAGAAGAATTCTAAACACAAACGACAAAATCTTTAACTTTTGAGAGTGCGTGTACTATCGACTGATGACAAAAAAGTGAAAATATGTAAAAAAATAAGTGGATTAAAAGACACAGTCTCAGGACTGCAGAGACTATGTAGTATGTATGTTACAAACCGAGCCACTGACTCCATAACCGCAACCTTTTTTTTCAAATTGAGTTTAGGAGAACATGTTTTTTTGCAAAGATGTTCCTCTGGCACTTTGCTCATTACTCCAATAATCCCACCTACGTATGTAACTGATAGACACACAAAGATGTCCCTCACGACTTCGACCTGCCCTTTTAGATAAGATCACTAACGTCCATGTTCGCTTGTTTTATTTTGTTTTGAACACTTGTATATGACGTTATTCCCATAGCTTTGTTAGTTTTCTAATGTATATCTTTGTAGAATGTTAACTTGGGTAGGTTCTAAAAATATCGTTTCGTCCGAAAGCTTAGATCCTGATTGGTAAAGGGGCGGGGCTTAATCGATGCGTCATTATTTTCATAACGCGAATAGACCATAGTTATATGCATAAAATCGTTATGGTTAAATATAACAGTGTGCTCGAGGCGTTTCAGTGAAATATTAAATTATAAAAAGTGTGGGTGCAAAATATGGAAAACTGTGATATGATGCTTTGTGAATTTGCTCTTTATATGTAAATATATGTAGGTTATTGTCAAATTACGTGTGTGGACGCGCCCTTTGGATCTTGGCGCACAGGGTAATAATATAAATACTTGTTATCTTTGTTTTATTTTCTGTCTTTTGAAGTTTATTAGTAAGCGACGGTAGTATAATTGCAAACTAAGACTGTGTTAAGTCGCCAGTTCGGATGGTAAGTGTATATCTATCATTATGATATGTTTCAATACATTAAACACTTAATGAAATATGTACACAAGAAAGGCTTGAGAGGGGCCCCATAAGTAATAAATATAAAATAAAAATAATATAGATTGATCTCTGTGACAGGTGTCACTAGTGTCATTTTATTACTGACGAGCAACATTTTCATTGTGAATTTCATATTTATAATATATTAGTATAGATTTCACTCAATTCGTAATAAAACTGGCACATAGGGAATAAAAATATAGCTGATACCAAATTAAATCTATTTCTATATTATTAATATTCTATATATTTATGTATTTATTTGACTGTATTAATGTGTAACACTAAATCATTTATTGTTAGTATTTATCTTACTTGAATGATTTCCTTTAACTATTTATTTTTTCACACCAAATTACCCATGAATTCGAATTTCTACAGTCAATTTGTCCATCTAAAGGTTGCCTGGAAGAAATTGCTTTTTAGCGATAAGGCCGCCACTTGTACATGGTCGTTTATATGTTATGGTCCTGAATGTAAACTGTTTTAACTGGTGTACAATAAAGTTTATTCTATTCAATTCAACACAAATCGCTTGTTCAAACTTCGTCGGTTTTGTAGCCACCTGTCACAGAGACTAAGCTATATTTTAATGACTGTAGTGGCTACTTAACATAAGTCTTATCGAAATGGGCAATTTGCTGGCTTACATATAAAATTGGCGTGTTGTATGGGAGGGAATACAAATTCTATTTTTTTTGTGAAATATATTCAATTTATTAAAGCATGTACCATTGTTATCCCTCTTTTCCTATAAAAAAACATAGGGCCGAGAATCAATAAACTCTCTGAAGGTGGTTTCCTCATAAAGCGATAATTCAAGTTTTCCATTGAGCGAGATGAGCGATCCCAAAGAAAAAACTCATGAGGAAAAAAAGAATGACTTCTATAAACTCAATTGTGTCAACTACATGGATTTATAATTTTAAATTTGGAATTCTTAACCAAAGAGGTTATATTTCAGATCAAAGTGGCCAGTGCGTCGAAACACCAATTTGATATGTAAGGGTCTAATACATTACCGACGCTTATCACTCCTTGCATTAGTAAGTTTTATAGTAGAAATTACTAGTAATGTGTATTTTACGTTACTATCAAAATATGGTCCAAGTTACTGGTAATATTTGTTACAAGTAATTTCTTAAACACTTTATATATTTTTTTATCATTAATCTCGTCTATAATTAGTATGATGTATCTAAATGCATTTAAATATTAAAAAGCGAACATTGTTTGTAGTAAAAAGTATTTAGTTAGATCCCAACAATGGTTTAAACCTATTTATGGTCTATAAGTAGTTTTTTTGTATAGTAAACATATTTAGTTACTGCTGGCTCGCTTACAAGATATTCTAACTATGGGTTATCTATTGTTGGCTGTTGTGGTAACATATCACGTTACAGCGCCATCTATCGTAAACATACTAAACTGCGGAGTTACTAATCCTGGATCGCGATATAGAAATTCTCGCGCCGATTAGCAAATATACAACTTTAAAACATCAACCGTTTGGCAGCGGTCCGGTCCTCTCTTTGTGTTGGAGGGATATGACAATTGTACCTCCACAGCTACTAAGAAAGATTCAGTTCAAAGTGTTAAATCAGTGTCCATGGCTAAATAGTCCATGAGCGTGTAACTTATGACCGAGTCTAATGTGGATGTTAAAGTTACTTTACATAGCGGACTAACTTAAAACTAATCTAAAACCTATTATCGGTTCGATGCTATATCTTTACATAGTATAAAATGAAGTGTCTACCGAAGTCTGTTCGCTTCAATATTTTAAATTACTCAACGGATTTTAATGCAATTTTAATAATAGATAGAGTGATTCAATAGGTTTATATGTGTAAACATGCATACATGTAGTATGGGAAATCGAAGAACTTTAAAGAATTTTCATTTTAACGGGCCAAGTTGCTAGTATATTATACTAATTAAAACATTAACTTGAAAACTGCGACGAAACCTATCTAAAATCTATAAACTTAAGGTTAGATTGAATTATAAATACATAAGATTGATTAGTTACGGCCATTAGTCCGCATCACTACTAAAATTATCAAAAACTTAGAATTTAAGATAATTAATCACTTTTTATGACGTACAATTCATTACGTTATAGTTAAAAAGAGGTAGATAGAGTACACGATAGAAAGAGATAGAAAGTAAACACACGACTGTCTAACTCCAATGCGATTCCTTAGGTACGGTAACCAAGATGCTGAAACATACTTTAGGTAGTTCCACTGTTAATCAGACCCAAGAGTCCTGGCTTACCAGTCAAGTGTGTATCATAAATTTAACAGGCCAGGCAATACCCATAACGATGAAAAGAGATAGCGTTATACTTAAATAAAAATAAAATAAATATAAATATTTCCGACATCTAACACACAACGCCATCTAGTCCCAAACTAAGCAAAGCTTATGGGTATTAGACAACTGATATGAATACATAAATACTTTTTTTTGTAAATACATACATATCATACATAGAAAACACCCAAACTCCGAAACAAATGTTTGCAGTTCATACAAACATTTGATCCGACCCGGGAATCGAACCCGAGACCTCAGGAACAGCAGTCGCATACGCTACCGCTAGGCCACCGAGGCAGTCAAAAAAAAGGTGTGAAATTGCTTGTGCTGTATTTCACCGATTGAGTGGGGATACCAGAGGCACCTTTTTTTTACGTAGTGGAATGCCTTTACGCACTTCGCTCCCCCCTGCGAGGACAGGGGATCGCTTTGTGTGGGACACTCCTGACTGACTCCAGCCACCACGGTGTGCCACTCTGCGCCTGAGACGGGAGATGATCCGGGAACCGCTTTCTTACGCCATCCGGACCCATACCAGAGGCCCACCCTCCCCCTATCCTCCTAAGGTAGGCAACGCCCTTGTGATGCCTTAGGTGTTGCGGATATCCATATATGTCCGCTACGTCAGCTCGGTTGCCCTCTATTCCATAATAAAAAAACACGCAATGTCCAGCCATTTCCAGAGTGGTAGGCAGAGACAATTGATCTCCACTCACTACGGTCGTACATCAATCATCAATGCATGCTCTTGAATAAAGCAATCTATATTAACACACTAAAAAGTTCATATTTGTGTATCTCTAGTCCTTTTCCTACTCGACTTAAATTATATTTAGTTTTTTTTTCTTACAAAGAATTATAAAAACATAGCTTATTTAGCAGAACCAAAATACCACATATGCAAAAAAAAATGTTATTAATAATATTAATAGACTTATTGAATTATTTTATTCGTTACGTTAT
Organism: Hyphantria cunea; assembly: GCA_003709505.1. Classification (NCBI taxonomy): domain Eukaryota; kingdom Metazoa; phylum Arthropoda; class Insecta; order Lepidoptera; family Erebidae; genus Hyphantria; species Hyphantria cunea. The sequence continues at coordinate 1,478,902 of PKRV01001119.1, forward strand.
TTTATTCTTAATTATGGGGTTTTTTAAAATAAAACTTAACTAGGCATGTTAGCAACACTTAGAAAGTAAATTTGAAGCAAAGTCTACACCAACCCGTCTGGCTAATGTAGTTTATACTTCGTATGCTGAAACCATCTTGTAAAGGTAAGGTTTATGTCCAGCAGTAGCATCTAAAGGGTCATGATGATTATGATAATGAAGCCTGTTAGCTCAGTTTCATTTGGAACTATCGAAATACATAAACGCTATCCACCTCTTTTTGCTCCTGCGAGTCAGTATATCAGTCTATAATGACCGAAGCCGATATAACTCGGTCGAAATGTAAATACTCGTATTTTTTACCAACAGTATGATCATAGTCTTGTATGTTCCATAGAGGAACACAGGCTGGCGGACCGCAGATGATACTAAAGAATAAAAAATTAAATAACACAGTCATAATTTTATACACACTTAAATACACTCTGCATTATAACAGTGTAATGCATAGGCTCATTTGGGCTTATCTTTGACAACGTGGAACGTTTGCGTTGGCTACTCCTTACCGTGCCGCTGTGTTCATACTATTGGTAATAATGTGATCATAACTGCCAGTATCCAAAGGGTTTATCTGTTTAGTCGATATTAGTCCAAGTATATTTATATAAAATGAAACATTAGTTACGGTTAGCCAGTATGTATTGGACGACTGTAATGAAACACTTGGTAATTGTTAGACATGTTAAATGAAATATTTTTCTATGGTCGCGTGTAGAATTATTGTAATATTTTAATCCTATGTAGTCTTCCAAGTACCCTAGTGTAGATCTCATTTGAGTTACAATAAATATAATTTAAAATTATGTATTTTTATTTCATTTTTTGTGTGTTTTTGAGGTTACCCTCACATCGGGACAATACTATGGGGTCGACAAATTGTTGTGCCGAGTTTGAATGTTCTTTGTGTCCGTTTAATGAATGATTTGAAAATCCCTGGGACCAGCGGGTGTTACCATTTAAAAGATTTAAAAATATTGTGTATATACAGAAGTGTTTGTTATGTACAGACACACACATATCAACCTTGTCGTGTTGTTTTGGAAAATAAATCTTGTCTCTGACATTTATGGGTCAAGCTCTCCTCAAGATTAATCTCGTATAGCTTTGAATTGACTAAGGTAAAGTTTTGATCCATATAATTTTTTTTATCTAAATACTAGATGAACCTGACAATAGATATAGATACACATTTTATTTACAAGGTAAATATGTAAAAAGAAAGGCTTCATAACAGGGGAGGCCATGAACGCCTTTTGGCTGCGATGATGATGATGAAATAATAAAACTATCTGTAATTATTTTTCGTGGTAAGCGGTTCCTGCCGCCCGTGGACACCCGCAACACCACAGGCATGACAAGTGCGTTGCCGGCCTTTCGGGGATGGGGGAGGGGTTGGGGTATGGGCATATCCTCATTCACTCGATAAAACACATTACAACCGCTGTTTTATACCGGTTCTCAGAGAGTTGAGCCAGCCCATTCGTGCTGAAGCGTGATTCCCCCATACGTGGGGACGAATTAAGAAAACGTAGTTTTAACCACCCTTATTCATTCCAAATCATCCCTATTATTATAGACCCAAATTATCTGGTTAACATTGCATAGTGTCCTAAAACTGCCTTACTAATAGAAAGCCTGTGTTCAGCAGTGGACTTAGTGTAGATAACTGTATCGTAAATAAATACCAATGTCTCCTTCACTAACTCTTTACAAAAACATCCCGGCAAATACATACATTACAGCTTTTAATTTCTATTACAATTTTTTAACAACTAAACAATAAAAATATATTGCTAAATTGACTAATCTGAAAGAGTGACGTCACAAGTTTATATCAAGTACATTTTTTATACAAAGTTATCATTTTGACAGATGATAAAAAGTAAGTAAGACTTTAGAAAGAGACATTCCGTTCATTTCGGCTTTGTAGAGCGTTGTCCCTTTCGCACGAAATACTAACCGTCCGTAACTCCACCGCATTTGTCGAACGACTGACAAAATGTAACAAGTAGTGTGCGAAAGGGACAATGCTCTACAAAGCCGAAATTAGCCGTATATCTCTTTCTAGGGGTCAATGTGCATTACTTCTTGCCCAGTACTGTAATTTTACTAAGGTTACATCAATCCAATTCTTCAAATGATGAGAAAATAATTACACAGGAGTCTAACAACAATCATTATTATTTATTCTTATCTTCAAACGTTGCTATCACTAGTTTCTTTCTCCCTCTCTGCGTACAACTGGGAGTTCTTCACCGCTGAATACAGACTAAATAACAAATGCAAAGCTTGTATCCTGTCGTTCAACGTATCACCTCCTACAGGGACGTCGAATAGACCGCACACGAGGTCCACGTACTGGGAGAGGGAGCAGTCTAATGCTGCGGGAGGGAAACCCATCTCGTTTAGTATTTCCTCCATGGGTTCCGGCCATTCCTCCATCAGGTTGTCTATGTCAGGCATCTTGCTGTAATGTAATGATAACGTTATAAGTACCTGGATTACCGAGATGGATTGATCATTATTTTTATTTTGGTAAATTTTCTAAAAAATTAATCCTAGCTTGATAGATTTATCGCACCCGAAACCCCTTGCGTGCTAAATTTCATGAAAATCCTTGTAGCCGTTTCCGCAATTCAGATATTCTAACATATAAAATTCGAGTGTCGCGGTGTTTATTACCAAAGTCCTCCGAAAGGGCTGGACTGATTTTTTAAAAATTTTGTGTGCGTTTAGATCTATCCTATAGATCTGAGAATATGGCTAACATCTATTTTTCATATGACTAAATAATAAGGACGTATGGCCTTAACCCTCTCCTGAGAGGAGACCCGAGCCCAGCAGTGGGACATTATGGGTTGTTGATTGTTGATATAAATAATAAGGGTGACCCAAAATTTTTTATTTTTTTATATTTATTAATGGCAAAACATTTTTTTTAAATATGTCAAATCAGCTGGTATATATACACAAGAATAGCTCGTTTAAAAGTTTTTGATATTAAAGAATATAAACCAGTAGCCCTTAAAAGGAAGGAGATAAGAAACAGTAGCTGATATCTGAACTAATGTAGAATAAATAAAGTAAAATGTTTATATTAAAAAAACTACATATAAACCCACCACGTATTTTTCGTTAAGATCATTAAAATAGGTTCACTAGTTTTGACGCTCTAGTGAAACAATCATACTGACTGCCAAAACTCCTTTTAGCTTCACCGTAGTCAGGTAAAGCGAATAAAACAGCGTACCTATGTTCATATTTCACCATATTTATACATCGTTATCTAATCTCTAACCAAGCAGAACTTACCTACTATGGTACCATGGGTACTAGATAACTGATATAAATACTTTCTTTTTATAGAATAGTGGGCAAACTAACAGACGTATCGCCTGATGGTAAGCGATTAACTCCGCCCATGGACACCCTCAACACAATGCGTTAACCCGACCTTACATATATACTTTGTAGATAAATACATATCTACACAGTAACTCAAAGCAGACCAAATCAAACATATGAAGGAACTTGCATACAAACTATTACTATTACTATATTGCTTTAACGGGAATCAAACCCGCGACTTTAGGTGTAGCAGTACAAACCATTACGCCATCCGGCCGTCAATTTCAACCATCTCAAGAAGTTAAGTGAATTGCCTTTGTTATTGTTATCTGTGCATATTTTGTGAAAATAAAAAAAAGGTTTGTTGTCTATGCTTACTGGCTGTATGCGACGGTAGGCGCAGGTTTGGACAGATGCAGTTCGCTCACGTCTTTTATCCATCTCTCGATTGCTTTAGAGTTCTTCTCCGCGTTCTCTATCTTCTTAGTTAACTGAAAAAATAGGTCGACATTTTAGATTGATTTTTTTTTTGTTGCTTAATATTATATCTAAACAATATCGAGCCATAGAGCAATACGGTAGGGAGTGGCTATAGCCAGGCCTTCCCCTGTATCAAGTATGAGTCGAAATTTTGATTGCCTCGGTGGTGTGTGCGACTGCTGTGCTTGAGGTCTCTGGTTCGATTCCCGGGTCAGACGAAATGTTTGTATGATCTGCAAATATTATGTATGTGCAAGATGCCGTTGAGTGTTAGATGTTCAGAATATTTATTAATTATTATTACAAATGGGCCTACGTATGACACTGTTATGGCACAGTGTTATGGCATCAATTCGCTGCCAAGAATTTGCCTCAAGTCTTCGGTCGGACACATAGTGTTAGAGTGCACTCAAATATATAATCAGGAAAAATGATCCATTTCATACAATCAAAAATATATAGACCGAAGTCTTGAGGCAAATTCTTGGCAGCGAATTGGTGCGCACTGCATAAGACCGGGTGGATTGGCGGTCTTTGGGGGAAGCCTTCGGTCAATAGTAGACAGAAACAAGCTGGACAAGAATAAGAGAATTACAGATTGTAGTTTTTAAGTTACATATTTACCACAGTGGCCTTAGCGCTGCTGGTTTTCGAGATAGCTCTTAGTTGCAGGTGCAACAGCGCAGAGTCGCTCTGCTCAGCGGCTGGCTCATCCAATACTGTCAAACCTGCGAACGATGGGTATACAGAGGTTAAATACGTTTGTGTATTTGTACGATCAGCAAATATTAATTTCAGAGTTTAGGTGTTTTCTATATATTTAGGAAGAAACTTAGATACCGATCTGAGTTTCTTCCTAAATATATTAGTTAAGTTTCTTCCTAGATTGACTGATAGGATACCGATCCTATCAGTCAAACTAGGTATCACAGTACAAGATCTGCTTAGTTTGAAGCTAAATGGTGTTGTTTGTAAAATGTCTGAAATATTTATTTTGAATTGAGACAAGACTTTTAATCCGTGTCTCGGCAAACGTAGTGTAGGACGTCCACAGGCCAGATGGAGCGATGATTTGCGCAAGACGGCTGGCAGGAGCTGGATGCGAGAAGCCATAGATCGAACTAAGTGGCGTGAAATTGGAGAGGCCTATGTCCAGCAGTGGACTGCGATAGGCTGATGATGATGATGATGAGACAAGACTTTTTATAGCATAATATATGAATTTTTCTATCTGTATGAAGACTACGAAAAAAATGTTTCAAGAAACTATGAAAAGGTAGCTAGGTACTTTAATAACAACAAATTTAAAGGAAAGATTTTATTCAAGTCCAACCTGAATTCGAATAAATCTCTCAACTCAACTCATATGAATTAAGCTTAAGTCTATTTAAATAGACATTTCATAAAATGTCATAATCTCATTAAATCGCCAATAATATAATTAATGCTAAGTCAGTAATAGTGACGGCCTTATCGCTCGACGGCAATTTCTTACAAACAGTAATGTCCCTCAGCATAATGCGAGAAGAAATAAGGTTTAAAGTCAACTGACTTCCAATTTCCAACAACTCCATAATTAATCTCTTTGCGGGTTCCAAGTCATTTTAATTTTTTTTTATGATATAGGTGGCAAACGAGCATCGTATCGCCTGATGGTAAGTGATTACCGCCGCCCATGGACACCCGCAACACCAGAGGCCGTTGCCGGCCTTTATGAAGAACTTTTTTATTCTTGAAGGTTTGAAGGTCGTATTGGTCCGGAAATACCACAGGCGACAGTTTAACTTTTCGTAGGATTTCCATATCTTCTATGTTAAGTTCCCTATGTTCGTGTATTGATCCTGGTGTACATGAGTTCAAGTAAATTACGAAGGATAAGTCAAAGGTCGGCTTCCTTAGGGAATTTATTTCAAATACTTACCCAAATTATCAATGTGCTCCAATACGTTTTCTGTAAGTGCTGCCGACCGCACGTTACAAGCCGGGGTCGTCACTTTAATGAACGCGTCAATATCGCCCACCGCTGGGACATACTCTTGGACAAAAGGCTGCAGCTTGAAGTCGATATCAATCTTTTGTGGAGTATACCTGGAGCAATAAATAAAAATGGTAACATTTTTTTTATAAAATTTATATCGCCGTTGTCACTCGGTCATCATTATGAATCTATTGACTGTCTCGGTGGTGCAGTGGTAGCGTATGCGTCTGCTATTCTCGAGGTTTCGGATTCGGTTCCCGGGTCGAACCAAATGTTTGTATGATCTGCAAATATTTGTTTCGGATTTTAAGTGTTTTCTATATATAATATGTATGTATTTACATAAAAGTATTTATGTATTTATATCAGTCGCCTAGTATCCATGATACATAGTTATGGAATAAATGGCGTTGTGTATAAGATGTCCGAAAATATTTATTTAATTATACCATTTATTAAATCAATTCAGTAGTTTAGGCGCTACAGGAACACAATAGAATATACATACATATTTCGACTGCCAGTACCATTACCTTGTTTTGGCTTCACCGTAATCGAGTTACAAGTACCGATTAATTTTTCATAATATATTTTTGTACTATTAAATATCTGTGTACGTTATGGGGTGGGCAGAACTGTTAGTGTTATACTTCTGTAACTGATGTTTTTTTACTCGTCTAGTAACAGGATGGGTGCTCAAAGCCGTTACACGGTACAAAGATATAGATATAATACAAATAATACAAAGCTATATTGGTATGTTATTAATTTCAGTTTATTAGTTTCTACTATACATTTGTTCCTTTTTCAAATCAACTTATCTCCAACGGCCACCACTATAACTGTCATTACTACTGATCATTGGGACATTTTTTTTCTCCCAACCAGTTGAGGCAAATGTTTTCACTTAACAAATAACCTTTTTCCTAACTGCCTCCAGTGGAGTCAGTCTCTGCCCTGCCTGATGGAAAGCATGAGCAGAATCCAAGAGTGGTGGTCACCATCCTCAATGCGAAAAAGTACAGTGCAGCATGGTGACCCACACTATGGCGGCCTGGTGAGATGCTTTTTTACGCCCCGCTTAAAGGACCCGGGATCATAGTGGGAAGGAAACACGTGCGCTGGTAGTGAGTTCCAGTTCCAAGTGGCTGCAGTTTTAGTGGTGTTCGTTAGGGATAAGGTATTTTTTTTATATTTGACTGTTGGGCATAAGCTGTCAAATATAGTTTATTTTCCTAAAATTATTGACGTGGGATCTCTTTGCAACTAAGACACCACTGCATATACTAGCGTACCGATGTATAGAAAAAATTACTCCAAACACCACACAATTGCCACCTTGATAATATCAGTCATAACTACGATGTTCCATTAATTCAGAATAAAATTAGATCTTGCGGCCTCATTACAATGTACTACTTAATCACAATACATCAACTTTATACCCTAAGCTAAAGCATTAAGATAGAGTTTCCTCTGTAGAACTTTAAGTAAAGTACTAGGTTCCATTCAAACTAATCTCTGCTAACAGAATATATTTTGATTTGAAACTTTATACAATAGTCAGTATAGTTGTATTTCCTTTGTTGGTGTGGTATTAGGTCTGGTTCAGCCTAAGAACAAGGTTAGGTGTAGGAGTCGCCCACGATCCTGTGTCATATAGGATTACAATGAGTTATCGTTGGAAGAAACTTTCGCGATATATTTAGATGACCTGGAGCATATTAGCTTACTTTCTGATTGCTTCTCCGAGTACAAACAGGTATACGGATCAGGACCCCAGCTTCTTCTGCAACATACCTTATCCAGCTCTCTCTGTCTGTAATTTTTTTTTACCCAATTCATTTTCTTCCTTTGGATCATCTGAAAACCATTACTTACCTCTTACCGAAATCGACATCTAGTAGGCTGCCAGTCAGCGTAACCAGACGTCTCGATTTTGGCGGGACGTTCTACTTTTTGAATCAAAATTGTAATGTCCCGCGCTGGACAGGTTTTGTCCTGATTTTTGGCCGGACGCCTCAAAGTGAAGTTAGTTAGCCGTAGTGCATTATCGTTATTAAAATCGGGAGGCAATAAAGAAAATAAAATGAAACGGTACTACCACCATTACAACATTACAAATAGGAAATGGCACCTGGCACTACTTCTTTCACGAATTAGGAATAATTTAGCATGTAGCAAATAACTAAAACTATTGAACTTTTTTTGGGTCAATCTTGCTCATGTGTAGTAATTTCTGATCAGATACGGTACGTTTTTTTTTTACTTTGTCCCGCTTTCGATGCTCTTTTATTACCAAAACGTTTCAAATTCCCCATTTGACTAAAAAAACTGGCAACGCTCCCACAGCGAAAACCGTTAATCGGAATGATCGTTTTTATTATACAAAAAATTTGTCCCGGCTGTGAATCTAATGCTATGTTTACACGTCTGCGAGGACTTGTTAGTCGTTCACAAAACTAAAATGCTTCACAAACACTCGTGCTATGTTAGCACACCTGCGAGGATTTGGCAGTCGCTCACAAACCACATACGCTCGCACACGCTTCCTAAGAACTGTGTTCAAAAACTGACACCGACTCGGGTCGGCAACAAGCTATCACAACCTCAAGCCACCCAAGCCAAACAACCTTTACACTCTTGTTTGTGGAGGGTTGTCGAGGCGTGCCACGCGTGTAAACGCACAATTACGCATCCAGTCTGGCTAAGCAGGCAGAAGTACAAGCTACTTGATCTAATCGTTGCGTGTGTCCAGTATAAAATGTGAATCCCAGATCTAAGTTACCATTAACAATTTAAAAAAAAACAATATTTTCTATTGTATCCACAAGCAATTTTATTATGTCCTGTTCACTTACTTCATAATATATTGAAAGATGTTCTCCATGTCAGCGGGTACCTTCAGATCCTGGAACAGTTTAGGATCGTAGGCACCCTCGGCCGGGATTACCACCCCGCCACGCTTGCGGCCGCTGCCCAGCACCGGTTCTGGTCGCTCGGGTTCTAGGTCCAATGAATCCGTGTCTGAAACCCGGAGTGACATCCTCGTGACTCCAAAAGTACTTCAAACTATTTACATTAGAGACTGTCTCGTGGAACTTCGTCTCTCAAAAGGAATTGCGGTTTTTGGTACATTTTTAATTGATATTCTATTTTAATGTGTTTGCATTCATTCTACACTGTCTTAGTTATTTCCGCAGGAATATTTCTAGAATCCTAGAATATCATAAATGTGAATATGAATTTATTTCTTACGTTTTCAAACAAACCACAAAACTAATTTTAAAAAATTGACACCAAAGGGATTGACACCTACATATTGGCGAGTAATATACTCTTTAAAACGACATTAACGCGGGCAGAACTACGGTAAAAAGCTAATCTTACTATAAAATAAACAAGTTAGACATACTATAGGCCTTAATCTAAACATTTAAAAAGCAATGTACCTGAGTGCGAGGACTCGACTCTCTTTCTGATCGGCTTCCTGCCACTGCTCGCTTTAGGAACCGGTTTCTGAACCTCGGGCGACTTCTCAGATGTTTGCGATTTATTGTCGAACTGACGCCGTGAAACAGACACAGGAATCTTCTTTAAACTAGGTCTCACGATCGTACATAATTATACACGCTTCACTGCTTTTCATATTAAGTAATAAAGTAAGAACAATTTTTATTTGATAATGTGACAAGGACATAAAAAACAATTTGAAAAGAATCACATAAATTGAAAATGAAATATTTTCACACTTAGGAATGTTTTTTTTATTTGATTAAGACTCAACAGGGGTTCACTGTGTTGTAAATGACGAGTTCTAGGCAACAAACAAAAAATCAAAATGTAACTTACAAGATAAAAACAAATTATTAAACAAACAAATAATCACAAACTTTAACAAAAAACAAACCAACTTCAAGAACTAGACAAAATTAAAATGGGACCACGAGAAGCACCAGCTTTCAAATAAAAAAAGAATCATCCAAATCGATTCAGCCAATCGAAATTTATGTGGTAACAAACATAAAAAATACAGTCGAATTGATAACCTCCTCTTTTTTTGAAGTCGCTTAAAAATAGATTCTCAATATTTCAAAATATAGATGTACTTAGTATAATTGAGTCTTCTTAAGGATTTATACTTTAATTGCTCATAATTTCACATTTTCTCGTATTAAACAATGCGATAATTTACTATTATCATTACAGAATTTAATCCAGCCTTTTTAATTTGCTACCTAAATACATCCTCTTTAGTTTGATGTTTGGTACGTTAATCGGTTAAACGGATAATCAGTAACAAAGAATAACTCTGGTCGTTGAGCTTGTCCATTCTAGTTTTGTCTATGTTTATATCTAGCATAAACAGTTGGCGCCAAGCGAGCTATAGATTAAGGAGAGCAAATAGCGCGACCATAAAACCTAAACAATATGGTTGCTATTCATAGTCACTGTCTATACATAAACATTCCAGAGATTCTGTTGCAACGCAAATAAATTCATCTGATGTTGATCTTAAGACAATAGCTTCCGCGTTCTGTAAGTTATTTAATCGTTAAAATTAAACATTCTTATTTTTATGGACTTTCTAATTTACTTATTACCGAGCTTTTTTGTCTTCTTTATGATATTGGCAGGTACGGTAGGTATCTTATGAGCAGATGGATGACCTAACGGTACTGGACCTGCTACTCAAAATTGTCACAAATGCCTTGATGCCCTCCGAGTTTTAGTTTATAACTTAATTTAGAAATCAGGCAAGAGTTTCCGTTTGCATAGACAGACATTACCAATCTTCAACATTGTTCTGAGAATTCTCAGTCATTCAAGGACTATAAACGATAATACATTAACTAGAAATAATTAATCTTATAAAATAATATTTACGAGTATTAATATTTCTACTTCGATGAGTCGATGTTACTTAAACAAGTATCGCGAAATGGCAGCGATTATACCAGTTCGATATTTACGACTATTGTAATGATTCTATGAAACGATATAATTATGGCTTCATGTGGAACTCTTCCAATACCATTACAATTCCAATATACTAAGAACAAAGTATATTTACGTATTATTTTAACATTTTCAGCATACAACCCGTTGCAGCATGCTGATATATTTAATTTTGGGATACAAAAAAGTAAATATTATGTAGCCGAAAAAATAGACCTAAATTTTATCGGTAGGAAACCGCAGCAAGTTTATTATTAGTAGCTGTATGGCCGGTATTTTCTTTTCTTTGGTAAATTTTACCTTAAACCCGCTTCATATTAAATTTCATAAAAATCATTGGAGCCGTTTCCGATAATCAAATTATATCTAGGTATATTTTTCCGAGAGTTTAGCGTTTAAAGGAATTAGATGTTTGAACACAATTATATCAGGTTCTACAAATACGATTTAAGCAGAAGCATTGTGATAAACCAGATAGAGCGAATTAAATACTCTTTATTACAAGATCTATAGAAATAGAACAGCATCCACACAAAGTTAATACGGGTAAAATGGTCGGTCTAACTAGTGGAAAATATAAATGACACTTGCTTTCAAGTTTCGTAACGGCTACTGAACGTACATAATTATACAAGGTCACGCTTAATAATGTGGCGAAAGGCATATTATTTTTTTATTACGCTTTACGTATCACACGTTATTAATGTTTGAGTAACAGAGAACTCACTCTTCTTCGTGTAGGGACAATGGAAGAGGTGAAAGGCAATCCAAGTATACTATGGATAAATTAAAGTGGTTATTTGAAATAAAATTTATTTACATCCAAATTCAAAGATTTCTTAAATCTCTTCTGTTATAATGAGAGCTATAAAAATATAATAAATAAGACTCTGTCGGGCCTGTTAGTACACATGTCTACAAACTCAGGGGTCTTGAGTTCGATTTTCACCCCAAGACAAATATTATGAACAACTATAGGTGTTTGATCTTTGCCTGGGTGTTCTTATCTAATATATAAAATTCTCATGTTTGGTAACAAAATCCTCCGAAACGGCTGGGCCTATTTTTGTGAAATGTTGTGTGCATATCGGGTAGGTCTGAAAATCGGTCAACATTTATTTTCATACCCCTAAATATTTGTTTTAATCATTTTTTTATATATACTAGTCTAGTCAGTTATTGATTATCAAAGTTAAAAAGGACTTCTTTGCTTTGATTGACGATAACTCCGCGGCAAATCGTCGTACAGGCTTTTTGAATACGTCAAATTAAAGAGTATTAAATTCTCGAAAAGAGTTTTTGAACGAAAGAATCAAAAAAATTTTTTGAAGCCCGTGGATCTTTTCTTAGACGAGAAAAAATTTGGATTTTTTTTTGTAGCTTTCTTAGGATTTCTCCAGACCTGGACATGAGAAAATTTTTTCATAGTCATATCTAAAAACTAGACACACTTGGAGCTACATTTTTTTTTATTTTTGTGACTAGTGTATTTATGGCAAAACAACGTTTGCCAGGTCAGCTAAAATAAATAAAATTGAAGTGTCTACCTGTAATTTCAAATTAACAGATTTTCAATAAATGCATAAGGAGGTAATACGATACATACATCAAGAAAATATTTTCTCTAAATTTGGTGTCTGTTTGATTCGGCTAATCTCTGGAACTGCTGGACCGATTCTGACGAGACTTTCACTGACAGGTAGCTGATGATATGAAGAGTAACTTATGCTCCTTTTTCGCCCCGCGGCGTTACCTACGATTGATGTTTGTAAAGTCATGACAACAACCAGAGGTTTCACCGTAGGCCTCAGCTAATTAGTCCTATAATGCTTAAGCACGTCAATTACAATAACAAGACAAGTATAACTTATTATATGCAGTGAAAGGCACGTTTATCTATTTGACTGTTAACGGTACTGAACAACCCTACATAATTTAGACAGCTAATTAAAAGTAACCTTGTATGGAGTTAGCATAAAGTTATTTAAAAATGTTGTATGCATAACATCGTTAACACATTAAAAACTGTGGATATTATACTCGTATAAGTTTGTTAAAAATTTAATCCGCGTGAAAATTTTTGTTGCTCTTTAAAAGAAAGGGCACATGGCTAAGGTTTTGTTTTATTTATTTTATCGCGGTAAAGAAGGCTTATGTACTTATTCAAGAATCATAGTATCCTTGCCAAATTACATTGAAATCGGTGCAGCAGTTTAGCTGTGAAAGCAGACAAATATACTTACTTTCGAAAATATTTAAATAAAAATGAATCACAAAAATTTATGTACACGCATACCTTTCGGTCGACTGCATTATATATATTGATTCTTTATGTGTTTGTTATTGTCAGGACAACCGTTGTATTGAAGAAAATTGAAAGAAAACCGGAGGTGATATATTTTTTAGTCCTATACACCCTGTGGAAAGGTGAGGCGAGGCAAGCTTAAATGCTTAAAGAATTTTTGGGGTTATTTGGAAAATAAAAATAGCGGTACGAAGTTCGCCGGGTCAGCTAGTTTATGATATTTTTAAGGATAGATTATTGTTACGTATTTTAATTCAACAAATAAAACAATGTTTATTTATATTATTATTAGTAGTCTAGTACCCATTGTCTACTTCTTAAGAATTATTTTAGATTCTTTAACGATAATAAGATGGTAATACAATGCAGTTCTACTCTCTCACTGGCAACTGCACATCGTTGATCACGTCACAAGTATATTGGCATCGCATTATCGATGCTATACGTTTCATGAGATTTCTTTTCTACTGGCTATAACACCACGTTACGAGAATAGAGCAATATCTATAAATAATCTTTTCTATATAAGACCGCTTGCTCTTCATTCTTATGTAGACAAAGACTCTTCCTACTAATATTATAACTACTAAAGTTTATGAGAATGGATGTATGGATGTTTAGTACTCTTTCACGTAAAAAACTACTAAGCGGATTTAGATAAAACGTTAAAGTAATATAGCTTAAACATCAGAATAACACATAGGCTACTTTTAACCGACATAACACGCGGTCGAAACGGTGGTCTTTTATAATTTATACCAGTACCCTATCACCTTTCAATGTAGTTAGATGATGGTTGCAAAAAATATGTAAAAACATATCTGAAGCGGGTTGAATATCGTGTCAAGAGCTCAATCGATGCAGAACTATTTTTAATTTTTCAAGCGAACAGAAAGTAACTTAACATTTATTAATATAGATTTTATAAGATAATAAGGTACACACCTGTTCTTCAACAGAAGCATTGTCTAAAAATTTTTCTGGTTCCGACTCTGTCTCAGTGTCAGTATCGTCAAAGTCGTGTCGAGCCGTATGCCTCACCGGCGGGTTGAACTTTGACATTGTCGCTTTGGCCACTTCCTCTTCGCTCGAAGGGCTATCAATTTCTTTAGCATCTACCACATTCACAGTTTCGTCATACATAACGTGAGCATACTCAGGGCTGTTTGCCTTACGAGCTCTACTGGCCGAAAATGTCTGACAGTGTTTGTCACACGTTGCCATAGCAACCGCACAGAACCTCCTTCGGTGGAGTCTTATTGAAGAAAGGCGGGAGTCTCGTCAAGATTTTTTTAGAAAACTATGGTGGCACCGCCTGGTACTGATAGGTGACACAAATTGGATATTCGACAATACATCAACACGTGCACGAAGCGTTGACTTGTGTGCATGCATTTCTTCATGGACGATTAGTTCCGTGTAGCTCAGCTCTTTGCACCCAAATTGTTATGTTAATCATTCCAAGTATACTACAGGTATGATATCTTCCTACACATGCAATGCAAACACTTGGGAAAACAACTGTAATTGTAAAGCAGAATGCGATTCGAAGACGGGAAATTATAAATAAGTGTCATAAATATGTATAGTACCTAATGTTTAGTATCCAGTCTATAAATTATTACATTTTATCATATTCTAACTACTAATCGTACATTGAGGTGCAATTTTTTAGTTTCTTTTTGTGCATTTCTAGTTTCTTTTTTAATAGTATTATAGCGAATACTGCAGGTAAATTGCAGAATTTGTAAGGTTATACAGGCATACATAAGGTATGTTAGTATGTAATGACTGATTAGAAGAACCTACATAATTGACTAGAAGATTTTTTGAAATTATTGTATTTGGCAAAATATGGGCTCAATTTTTTTAACTACCTCGGTGGACTCCACACCACTCTACTAGTCTAGTAGCGTATGCGACTGTTGTGTATGAGGTCTCGACTTTGATTCCCGGGTCGCACCAAATATTTGTATGATCTACAAACGTTTGTTTCGGAGTTTGGGCGTTTTCTTTTTTTATGATATAGGGGTCAAACGAGCAGACGTATCGCCTGATGATAAACGATTACCGATTAATATTTCTATGCATAATATGTATGTATTTACAAAAAAAAAGGAATATAGGTTGTCTAGTTCCCATAACACGAGCTTTGCTTAGTTTGGAACTAGTTGGCGTTGTGTGATTGATGTCCAAAATATTTTTTATTTAAATTACGCGTCTGATAACTCCTTCGTATTGCATGAGTGTATGTCTGTTCTTGAGTGGAGACCGCATCTCGGCAAACGTGGTGTAGACGTCCACAGGCCAAGTGGAGTGTTGATTTACACAAGACGGCTGGCAGGAGCTGGATGCGAGAAGCCTAAGTAGCGTGCAATTGGAGAGGCTGATGATGTCTGTATATCTCGCTAATAAAGTACTGCAATTGAATATTCATCCTGCTATTATATAATACACATTATAAAACTTACTATAAATACAACAATTAAACATGAACTCACCCGTCACCTATTCATATCACTCACTATACTTATGTTATAACAAAATTTAGAACATCTGTGAAGAACTATGTCAATTGAGAGCTTACGTAATCAAAACTAAATTCATAATTGGAAGGTAACAAGATTCATTAAAACAATAAACGGCATAATTAGTGGGAAATGTTCTTATTTATACGAAAGATGCAAGTGATTATAAAATCTTTCTCACATTATGGACGAAACAGGAAGGTTAGCTACTAAAAACGATTCGCTTCTCTAAGCACAGATATTGTTATTTCAAGGATTTTTAAACGCGAGAGGAAAAACTAATAAAGTGTATTATATTCGATTCTTATGAAATTACGTTTTGATTTAAAACATGCAATAGTATGTATATTATTAGGTACCGTTATATCTGATCATGGATGCTTAGGTAAAGATAGTAGTACCTACGGTTATCTGTATGGAAACGATTAAGAATACAGTGTTACCACCCCTATTTATTCTATAGGTGTCGTAAAGGGCGACTAGGGGCACTGCAAAACACTTTTTTTACGTGTGCCCCCGCGGGCCGTCACCCCACCGGGGTTCGCGGCGGGGCGGTGTGTCGGAATCGAACCGATTAAAACCACGGTGTGCTACTCTGCGCCTGAATGGGGAGATATCCGGAAACTGCTGATATTAAAACATCCGGACCCTTCTCTGCAAAACCCTATATAAACCCATCTGGCTAGCGTGGTATTGACCAAAATCTCTTTTCTAATTTCTGTTCAGCATATGCCCCACTGCGATGAGGATCTGACACAGGTGGGCGTCAGATACCCCGGGGCCAGTAAGGCCTTGCCTAGACTTAACGTAGTAGAATTCGGCGTACTGAGCGCTAAGCTCGTCTGAGCTTCTATCTATTCTCTATTCTTCTCTATTCTTTCTATTCTCGCTCGCTTCGGAGCGAGTCACGTCTCCAATAAGAGTCTCCACGACCCCCTAAACAGTGGAAGAGGAGTCCTTAAGAGCGCTCACAAAAGAGCCCTTACGGTTCACGGAATTGGTGGCCACCTCGTACCAAAGAACCCTATGTTCAGCAGTTGACAGTTAAAGTTTGTTGATGTAATGTTAGTATGTATTACAATAATGTTAAAAAATATACAAAATGAAGTCTGACCTCAAACTAGGCATAGCTTGTTGTACTATGGTAACCAGACTGCTAATAAACATAACTTTGACTGCACGTGTGGCCTAGTGGTTTAGCGGTCGCCACACCGCTTCCCACTTCGCCAAGTGTTGTGGGTTCAAATCCTACATGGAACAACATATTGTGTGATCCACAACGGTGTTCTTCGTGCCCGTTCCATGTATGTTCGTTAAGTCCCCCGCGACACAGAATTTATTTCTAGTGCGGGAAATGTCTTTAATAAAAACATACATATATATTTCTAAATATAAACATACTATATATATAAATAACACTGCAACACAACAAATGATCGTGATGTGCGTATTTATTCTGGATTCGAATCGACCTCTGACTCGACCCCTGCAGTAAGTTGCAATAACCACTATAGAAATAGGCTAGAAAAATTATCTAGTAGAAGCAAAAGGAAACCACAGCGCGATTGTCAAAGCTTTGTAATCGGCGACCAACAACGTCGACCTATGACTACAACAATAGCCCAGGGCGAGTCAGTCTTCAGCCGTCTTTATGGTTAGAATGAAAACGTCATCATATATCATCGCCCAAGATGTATAGCATGCCCATGAAATGGCAGTTGTCCTCGTTTTGTAAGTATACTGGGTACCCAGGTGGCAAGCCTATTAACTTACTGGGCACAGCTCCAAACTCCACAACTAATAATGAATATTACAGAAAACAGCAATTTCTCCACCTTAGCCATTAACTTCATATTCAATTATACACACGTATTTCGAGTACAATCTAAAATTAATTAAACACAAATAAAACACATAACTATGGAAAATGTCAACTTTATTAACTAAAATAATCCTCATGGCTATAACACACCACTGCTGTGTAGCATGCATAAAAAACAGTATTGATACATTAGTTTTAAGGTTTCATTAATTAAAATCAATTACAACAAATTAAATATCAGTACATTAGAGATCTAATATGGTACAATATGAGATGCGAGACAAACTCAGTGTGAGGAATTAAGTCTATATATAGAAGACTCATTTTACAATAACACGCATCAAACGATGCAGGCGGAAACCGGCCATAAATTATGTAACTTTATTTACGACATTAGTCTGAAAGCAGTCTAATCTGGTCATAAACACAGGATAATCATTTACCTTCTAAAATCTAGCATCTACTGTATTTTTCACAAATATATCTACAAAAATATCGTCAGACGTAGGTACTATAATCGCCGAAAAATATGGACGTAAATTTAAACATACAAAATAAATATCTAGGCACTTTTTATTACATACAACATGCAAAAAATATAATATGGATTTATTACTACAAGTTCTATTTCTAAGTGGGTGTTAATTGATGCACACTTTAATTATGTCCAGCATAACTAAATGGTGCTAGTTACGGAAATACATTACGTTATCTCTATTGAATTTTATTTTATACAGGATTTTAGAACTCGAATTATCACAATTGGCAGTCTTGCGTACATAATAAACAAACAGGATAAAATGTTACTCTAAAAGGATTTGGCACAATGTTGAAGAGACTAGGCGTATCTTAATGTAACCTATCTAAAGATAAGCACAAAAGCGAGTCTCGAAAGAAAAGTCATGTAACATACTATGGTAAAATCAGCCCACTTTGTTAATAAGCTCATCACATATGGCTGTGAGTTCTTCATTCGCTTTAGTCTTTTGGATGAGAGATTCTTCCAGTGAAGTTATATGCAGCTCCTTTCTTTTGATCATGGCATTTAGTTTCAACACTTCAGCCTCATGTGCCCTGTTTATCTTTTCCATCTCCTGATTTGCACGATTCAATTTGGAAGTCGCATGTTGCTTAAGTAGCTCGTAATTATTTTGCATTTTTGTGAAATTTTCCTCAAATTCTTTTATAGATTTTTTGTATGTTTCTTCATTTGCTTTACAATTCAGTATAATTTGCTTGCTCTTCTCGTACTTGCTGTGAAGATCACTGAAAGATACTTCCATACTTGCCAGGTGGGCTGTCTGTTCGTCTCTCTCGTTGATCAGCTTCATTCTTTCCTCGGCATGTCTTTTTTTATCTTGCGCTGTCTCCGCAATCAAACTAGCGATCGTCCTCTCATATTCCTCAACTACAGCCGCCATGCTCCTATTGATCTTAGTCTTCTCAGCAAGTGTCTCATTAAGATCATTAATTTTCTTTAGTCTGTCTTGACTTTCATTTTCAAGACTTTTTACGTGAGATTCTAATGTATTCAATCTATCCCTTAATTCATTACTTTCAGATCTTAAGTTGAAGACATTAATTTCTTTCTCAGCTAATAACTCTCGTAATTGTGAGAGGGCTAAATCAGCTTCATTTTGTTCCCTACTGACTTGTGTTATAGTTGTATCATATAGTGTTGAAGTGTTACCACTCAAAGACAGCAATCGATCAATAACAGCCATGGCAGGAGATGTGAATGTAAAAGAACGTCTGTTTGATCTATTGGGCGTAATGGACTTGTTTCGAGGAGTGACGGGATTAACAGCAGGTGGAACTGCCATCATTGGTTTGGATATAGTAACGTTGATATCATCAGTCGAGTCATCAGTGTTGCTAACATCTATATCTTGGGTTTCATTTAAGTTTGAGGGTCCAGCAACAGGCGTTTTATTGGGCGGGCTTCGATCATCTTTGGTAGGAGTGCTCTGTCTATTATGAAGTTTAGCCAAAGAAGCAACAACACCATCGGACGTTATGGCGGACATCCTTTTAGCAAACAAAGGATCAAATTTGAGGAATAAACTTTCTTTACCACTATCCACAACAGTGTTGGTTTTATTTTGGTTTAGAAGAAATTCAAACGCTTCTGCATCAATGAACATCTCGCCATTGTCCAAATTTTCCTCATTACTTTGTACCGGTATTTCATTAAATTGCATCATATCAATATTTTCATCATCAAACTCCGATATTTTATCTTCAGCATTCAGATCATCAACTTCGAGAAAAGGCCCTTCCCTAGTGTCTTCATCTTCAGTATGAATCTCTCTAGTTGTTACATTTCTTTCGTCTGTTGCTTTAGATGAAATAGTTGTGGAGGTCAGATCCCCTGAAGCATCCTTCTCCAATAGTTCATTTTCTATTTTATCTTCAGTTGCAAATGCTTTATCTTCTGATTGTAAAGTACTTATTGAAGTTTTCGCACAAATAGTATCTACATTTAGACTACGAGGTGGTGATTCACACATTTTTGATTTAGTAGCAAAAGGATTAAAGTTCATATCGTCAATTTCGGGAAGATTGAAAACATTTCTAGAAGGAATACTGCTATCACTAGCAGTGCCATAAGTAGACTGTTCAGACGATGATGTTGCCTTCAGTTGGATTATATTAGATTCAACACTAGATTCAGTATATTCAGTTGATTCAGCGTTGTCTATTTGACTTGATTTGAAGTCACTTCTCATTACAATATCTGATTCATTTTCAAATTTTTCCTTTGTTTTTGATGACACATCATTTACTAACATGTCATCAATTATTTCATTGTTTGGGTTCAGACCAATAGTATCTGGTGGATTAATCAGAGTGTCTTTTGCTGGACCAATATCAAGATTATCAGCGCAAGTATAAGTAGTTTCACTCAATGAGCTATGATATGTCGAATTAAGTTTTGTCTTGGGTGTAATAAGCTTTTTTCTGTCAGATTGCGTCTTCCGCCTATTGTCTTTCTTGGGGATAGGTTTCTCAACAGTTTTAGATTGTAATTTAGGTAAAGTAATTTTCTTTGGTGTATCAAACGATGGCGACATTCTAATATTCGTTTTGGTAGCAAATGGATCAAAATCTAAGTCATCAAAATTGAAGTTATATCCTTTGGATTGTATTGGTGGGGAAGTAGGTGGCGTAGATACCACCTTAGTTTCTGCAGCAAGTAAGTTTTTAATTTCAGTATCCTTTTCATGTTCCCCTTCTTTTGCTTCAACAAAGGTAAATGGACTATTATTGCCAGATACCACAACTTCCAGTTCTGATGCTGTAGTACTTTCAGCAACTTCATCTTGATTCTCACCAACTGATGTATCATTTTCAATAGCTGTTTGGGTAAATTCATTTATTGGATGAGTTTCTTCACTATTTTTAAAATGATTACTACTATTAGTTTTTTCAATATTATCATTAATGGTACAAGTTACATTCATTTCACTAAGTAGTTTTTCAGTACCACATATATTAACATCAAAAACATGTGACAATTCTTCTTTTTCTTTTACAGTACTTGGTGTTGCAGCTTCTATTTCATTTATTACATGTTCAATTCCAAGATCAATGGTCTTATTTGAAATATTGTCATTGTTATCTGATTTATGTTCCAGTGTTGAAACTTCCGATACAATAACTGGCAGTTCAATGTTTTCTGTGTCTGACATAGCAATAGTTTGGTTAACAATATCAGGCAAAGGTTCAAATTTACAAGCATTTTCAATATCATTTGTTGATTTATCAGTCTCAAAAACAAAACTTGTGTTTACATTATTATTTATGTTTATTTCATTGGATGTTGTTGTACTGGTATTCTTTACATTTTCACATTCATTAGCATCTCCGCTAGATAATAAACTCATTTCTGATATTTCAACATTCTTTTTTTCATTAAAAAGTGCCAAATCTTCAATGTTTTCAAAACTTTCTTTGACAATATTAGGTGTTTCTGCAACTGTACTGTAATTTAATGCAGTTGCTATATTTTTAACACTAGAATTATCTTCAACTGTAGTAGGAGTTGGTGAAAGATCACTTACTACATTTTGTACTGTTTCTGTTAATGGCACATCAGGGTATACGGTATTAAGAGGTTCATTAGGTATATCTGAAGATAACAATTTTATATCATCAACAAGGTCAAGAGGCTGATTTTCTTTATTAGCAGGAAAAATTAACTCTTTGTCAATGTCGTCTTCATCTGGTAGAGGAATATTAACAGGTAAGTCATTCATAGAAGCTTCTGTTACTGTAGTGACTTGAATCTCACTGGAAAGTGATTTACCAGTTACCTGTGGACTTAATGTGGGGGCTGTAGTTGATGATATTGATTCTTCATTATTATCTGCTGAACTGATTGGTATGGTTTCATTTAAATCTATTTCTAAACTTGAATGGTCTACAGTTGAAGATACCTGAACATCAATGGACTTATAATCTCGTGAAAAGGGTTCACTTATTGTAGTATTAAAATTTTGATTGTCTTTGCCTTCCTTCATAGTCACATTAAAAGTACTTTGTTCTGTCTGAGTTATATCGATATCTTTATCCTGAGCTACATCTAAGATTGCCGCATCAAATGTTTCATTACTAACTACTTCAGTTACCGATGTTTCAAGTAATACCTTTGTAGCATTGAGATCTTCTTCTAAAGTGTCTACTATATCAACATCTTTTGATAATTCAATTGTTGTGTTATTGTCAAGAGTTGGAGTGATATGGTTTAATTGGTCTAATATTTCTGGAAGCAAATCTTCAGGTTTCACAGAAAGAGTTGCATTTAATATGTCTAGAGTAGTATCTAAAATTATTTGTTTTAATCTAGAACCACTCTCATTTTTATTTTCAATTACTTGTGTTATATTCAGGTCTGCAGATGTGTCACCAGTAGGAGTTGTATCAGCATCTTTAATTTCATTATTCTCATTTTTCGTGAATGTTGTTTCACAGTCAACAAATTCAGTATCCGATTCACCTGCAAGTGTGCTGTCGGCTGGCATATCATCAGCCTGAATATCGGTAACAGTTATGTCTCCAATAGAGTTATTGGATACTTCCATATATTCAACAGTAGAATTTAAGTCCTGTACAGGTGAATCAGTCTCTTTTTTATTACTAATTTTATTGGTTTCCTGCTGTCGGAACATTAATTTGTGTATTGGAATCCTCTCTTGACTGAATATTATTGTGGTTTCATCTTTCCATTGCAGTTCTTTTTCAAGATCTTCATTAAATACAACACTACTATCTTTCTGAGGGCTACTCCTCTTTGTCGGACTTAACTCTTTTTTTCGATGTGCAGCAATTGGTGTAGATGCTAACACTATTTGAACCTGACTTTGTGCAGAATCATTGTTATCGACATTACTAAGAATAGTGGGTTTAACAATATTTTCAGGTTCGGCAGGAGGTATTGGACTCTGTGATGATCTAAACATACTGAAAACACTTTTGAGTCCCCGCATAATTGGTGAACCACCATCTTTAGGGGGTATATCTTTTGTAGGTGTGGTAGCCTCAGGGGTTTGGAGTGTAGAAGATGAAGAGCTTGGTAGAGACAAGTTTTCATCAATATCACTAGGAGCACTAACTGTCACAGTAACATTTGCATTGTCGGGGGGCACTGTAGACTCCAGGGGTCTAAGCACAGAAGTATTTCTATTATTGTCAACAAATTGATCGGGTTGGATTGCTTTGAGAGGTAACACCTTAAGAGATTTTAATACATTGTCATTTTTGGTCATAGTTGAGTTTAGCGAGCGAGTTAAATTGACATTCTCACTAACAGTAATATTTAAGGAATCGTCACCTGACTCTAAACTCCTGTTATCGAAGCAATTGGCTGTGTAGCTCTTGGACATAGGCGACGATGCAGGCGTGACAGAGTATCTTAGCTTCATATTAAGTTCTGAGACATCCAACTCATCATATCCTTTTTCCGTAAATGGTAGCACATTGTTATGATGTAAACTGTTCTCTTTGTTATCAAAATCACTGTCAACATCCATAGGTTCCACTTGATGAGCCATTTCTGCTGTTCACAGCAACACTTGGTAAATCACACTTCACAAAAATTCTGTCGATTGATCACTTTTAGCAGTCTATCCCCACAGTTCCCTAATATAGAGTGAGTTTAAACGCAAAAATCAGTCCATTGTTTACAGTTTGCCGATACAGATATTTTCACTTAGATTTCTAATACGATGTGAGGCGGCGACGCGCGTATGTGTGTCATTTAAAAACAAAAATGTCGGTGATGTGAACACGCAACTCACTCTGTAAGTCTATTTTTAACCTTTTTGTGCGGCACGTAGCGCGACGTTCATTTTACGTAATGCGCACCCTAGGGAATCTTGCC
This sequence comes from Hyphantria cunea, assembly GCA_003709505.1. NCBI lineage: Eukaryota > Metazoa > Arthropoda > Insecta > Lepidoptera > Erebidae > Hyphantria > Hyphantria cunea. The sequence continues at coordinate 1,502,743 of PKRV01001119.1, forward strand.
AAAAAGCAATGCAGTGGAGAGCTGTTGAACTGAACCCAAACACAAATACGTCGTCTGATTTCAGACCGTTTGAAATCCGGTAACTTTTTTATAATTTGAAATGTCAGTTACTAACCGGAGGCTGTGTTCACATTGTACATAACGGTTATTAGCAGTTATATCTTGTAGATGCTATAATCTTTTTCATAATTTTGTCGTATGGAACAATGAAAACATCGAAACATAAAAGTTTTGGAAATAATATGTGGCTATCCAGAAGAATAAAAACTTTTTAAGCACAGATTTTTTTTATTTAATTTTTTTTTCTGCCTTGTTTTCTTTTACAAGTAGCCAAATAATTATTTAAACATTATTTTAGACGTTCAAGAAAGAAACATTTAGACTGAATTTAATAAAATCAATCACAACGTAAATTGATTATTATTTATGAATAAACAACCTGTAAAAGCAGTCATCATCAGCAACTTTTCATAATTATTTTTAAAAGTAACAGTAAAATATGTAATATCTAAAGAAAAGTTTGTTATAACAATGTTTATTATATCACTTTATTTAGTCAGAATAAATAAACGCAAGTAATAAATTTACGCTTTAAATACATAGCATATTTGACGTACACGTTATACTACGTTTAAAAGTTTTTTCTAACTGATTCATGCGCACGAACACTACAATTAATTAGTATAATCATTGGAAATAATATTTTAAGGGATACTTGAATTATAAATATCGGAAGTAAGTAAGTTAACAAGGTGACGAGGAAAAACGAGCTCCAATATATTTTAGGACTGATATCATTTCCAAAGCATTGTCGCAATAGGGATTAAGTCTCCGTACTGTACAGATTTGAAATTAAAAATCAAATAAAACAGCTATAACAAACCTGTTCGTACTTTAAGATTTACATGGATTCTTATTCTGTTGTACGAAACCTCCCAAACCAAATCAAATTAATGTAATGCTTAAATTAGATACTTCACACTAAAAAAGTGTTCTAAATACAAAAGTACTAACACAGCTCTTTAAAAATCACTACACCAAATATTATATTTTAAGAAAAAGAAACGTTTAGTTAACAAAATTAGCACCATTATCTAAACAAGATAAATCTTTCGCTTTAATAGGTAGCCGTCTCTTCTTAATTATTTCTTAATATTTATCTACTATTAAAAGAACTTTTTGTTCAACCATAACCATTCATTTAACTTTGCATAAATATTTGTGGAAACGATAAATTGTTATTAAATAACGTAGTAGCAGTGCTATAGTCTATATCGTTTGAAACAACTTCTTCGTTGTGCCTTCAGCCTTATTTCTTATGACAATTATGACAAATGATGAGCCGAACAGCTGAGTCTATGAAATAGTGCAAGAAAAAAAAAGATATGTCAAACAGGTTCAGTTTCAAAACCTAAATCAATAAAAACTTTGTATTAAAATTAAGCGACAGAAGTAATTTATTTTGAAACAAATTTGGACTTAAACTTGCCAGTTGCCAGTACTTGTGAAGTACAAGTACCATTGAATTTAATTTAAAAGTTACTTCGTAAACGCATACTACATTGTTAATACAGAATATAAACTCGAAAACTTTAAGAACTGAAGTTCAAGATTCCAAATTTGTACCTATACTAGGTAAAAAATTGTGTAAACTGGTATTAACATTATTGAAGTACATATGTACAAAGTGCATTACGATTGCAAATTTATCCAAGTGAGTTCGAGTACTGTTTAATCTTGTGTTGCGTGAAGAATACAAATCTGCGTAATGATTACGTGAGTAACTTATTATTTTATTTTAAACTGTGATTGTTATTAACCTTTAAAAAATAAATACGAATCATAACCTCTAGTGATGTCAGAAACTGATCAATGTGGTTTGATTTACTTTTTTAAATTGACATCATATATTTTTGGTCACGGTTCATCAGAAGGTTGTAAACCTGTTTACGTCTTGGGTTTGCCGGTACAGATTGAGTGGCCGACTACAACTACAATTTGTAGTCGGAAGTCCTTCATTAGTTCATTTGCGAGGTCGGCGTGACACAGACGTGCTACTGTGTATCAGTAGAAAATTAGCACTGTTTATTTTTTACGAATCCTGCAAGGTCTAATTTCAAATACGTTCACGTGGAAAGGCGTGCAGGTATGTTTTAGTTAGTAATTTCTTCTTGTGTGTGTAATACAAAGTTCGGTGAAAGTTATTAAGAAGACGTCATTACCTTTTAAAAAAAACGCTTCAAGTTCTATTTATTGGATTACTTTTTTTTTTTGTTATTTTGTAAACTAGCAATCCAGCCCAGTCCAGAAGTCCTTGAAATTCTTGAATTTCCTATAATATAATATGCATGTATTGCTCACATTAATCTTCCTCTTAAAACACTCAATCTATTACTGAAAACTGCATTTAATGAGTAAGATCTAAGCAAACAGACGGCTGGGGTGACTTCATTTTATTATATGATAAGAAAACAATATTAAATCGGCTAGGCTCTAGTTGCAGAGTGCCAACAGCTATTTTAAGTTTGAATTACACCTTTAAAGTAGTACAAAATACACTACTAATGTGCTGGTAAGACTTTCCGGGAGGACTAGTTCTCCTATCACACTGAAGATACACTAGCTGCTCTATGGCTCACACCACAGTGCTAGCAGTACTGATGGTCAACCATCAGTTGTCATATGACTAACAAGGTTTCAGAAGTTTCTTTCTTAAGTTAGATGAGATCTTGCAATTTTGCTTTTATACTGCAATTAATCTGCAACATAATAATAATGTAAGAAATTTGCTTAGCTTAAATTAAAAATGATTAGAGTACCTTATCTCAATAACAATAAATTAATTCACTTGATGGCACTCAGTTATTAAGTACCTACTAACATAGTCGTGGAAGAGCTTTATGTTCGATGTCTAGTTTCTATAAGCAAAGCTAAATTTTTAGGAGAATAAAATAAGAATTTTCAGTTTTAGTATTTGAAACCTAGCCAAGTCAAACTTTCGTAATAATCATAGTTATAAATATAATCTACTGAGTAAAAACTCAAAATGGTTTGTGTCAAAGTAGTTCCAAATGGTTCATGTAGTATTACACACATTGCTGCTCGCCTTGAACTTGACTTGACATAATTTTTCACAATTTCCTTACATCATATAGATATGTGCGGATAGTATTTACTAAACTGTAAGATATGTCTTACACTTTTTATATGGATAGTAGATAAATACTGAAAATGCTCCCATTGAATATTCTGTTAAAATATGTCTTTACAACATGACAATAAATGCTGACATTCATTATTCTATTAAGTGTACACACACTTAATCGAGTAATCATATGCCAATGTCTTACATAATTTTGCAAATGAGCTGATACTCTTACAGTACTGGGCCAATATTAACCTAAAATACCTAAGACCCACTGTAAGGAAACTGGCTTTCAAATGAAATAACCACATCGAAATCTGTTCATCCATTTGAACTTTTCATATGCGTTGGGGGTAGAATTACTGAATGAAATTAACGTACATTTATTTCTATTGTTTCAGATCAAAATATGGAAATTGAGCATGGAGTAACAGTGAAAGTATTATTTTTTGCGAAATCTAAAGAATTAGCTGGCACTAGAGAGTCAACTATTCAACTACCCTCAAAAATCAGTTACAAAAAACTCGTCAATATCTTAGCTGCAAGTTTCAATTTAGAAACAATTAAACATAATATTTTGATTGCCAAGAACGAACAGGTCTGTGAGGAAGACATTGACATTGAGATAAGTGATAGAGACAGTATCGCTGTCATACCACCCATAAGTGGAGGATAACCTCAGCCCCAAGTGACTCAGTAACTGTGAATAAGGGATCATTTTATATAAGTAAAGCACTTTTACTGTACTTTCTTTACAGTATATTATATAATAACTAAGCTATATTTTGCTTTGCACTTAATATTAAATTCGAAATGGATCACTTAAAATTGACAGTTGACAAGTTGTCAGTAGACGAGGTCAGTGAACTCGTAACTCATGACAGTTGTGGAGCGGTATCCATGTTTATCGGAACTACAAGAGATAGTTTCGAAGGAAAAAAGGTGAGTGTACTATTTAATTTATTTGTTTTGAAATCCTTGCTTAAAATATCTGAATTTAACAATATCTTAAAATAAATAGTAATTCTCACGACAATCTTGATTGCGAGCCAACACGTCAATATAGTATTATATATATGCACATCATGCAGCCTACTATGTACCCAACGATTCACGCAATAGAGTACTATTTACAATAGTTACCGATTTCTTGACACATTTAGATTTGAATTTTCCTATCCTAGTGTCATTTGTATGGTGCATCTAACTGCGGTCTTCCTTACAACGGGCTTGATTCCTCCTCGGCATTCGGCTTGAATTAAAATCATAGCTTGTTAAATAGGTGTACTGACTTTTAGCCTAGTCGCTAATGTCTTTTACTTTTTATATTAAAAGATTGATGATTTCCACCGAATGGCAGCTGAGGGACGTATTTTACAATCTTTAAAGGATATTGTATCGTATACGCAGTACTTAAAGTCTATATTGCTAGCTCCGCGGTACCACAAGCTCAACTGTTGTGCAGTTACTAAAATCCGTTCCGATATGAAAATCTCATTGTAAAACATTCTTTACTTTTATTGTTCTTTTAAATTTAAAAGGATTATGTCGACTAAATGTCTGCATCGGAACGGATTTTACAATCTTTAAAGGATATTGATTCGTATACGCTAAATTTAGAGTCTATATTACTCGCTCCGCAGAACCACGAGCTCAACTGTTGTGCAGTTTCAAAAAGCCGTTCCGATGTGAACATTTCATTGTGAAATTGTGAAACATACTTAAGTTTTATTATTCTTTTGAAAATACTCTGGTAGGTAACAAAATCGTTAAAATTAATTGCTATTTACAGACATTTATTATTTATCGACATTGTATGTTAGTGAGATAACCAGTACGGGGTGACGTATTGTAATTACTGTATTGGAGTTCAATATACATCAGGCATATATTTATAACCTATCCTAATAATTTTATAGGTATGTTCGTTATGTATTTATATTAGAATAGGTACTTTTTATGTAGTCTTTCAATAGTCATCGTGCTGTATGCTTACTTCTTTTCGGGTAATACAGCAGGGCGCAAATCGTGTGAGGTCTCTGGTACAACAAAGTATTTTTTAAGAATTTGTAGGACTTATTTTCTCTGACATTTATAAACGACACACATTGTAGAACATTTGTGCGACAAGATCGTGAATTATTCACGTTTATTTAATGCAAACTCATTCCTTTTGCTATCATACAATCTGTGGAAGTGAATTCGTGAAAAGGGACGGATATATGTAACAGGAAGCAGCAGAACCTATTTGATTTGACCAATGAGCACTCTCGATGCTAGCCAGCGGGACGTAGGTGTCAGATTTTACACATCATACCTAAGCTACAACTGTATCGTCAAAATTTACTAAAAACAGTACACTCCAAAGCATTTACATTTGTTAACTGTTCTTCTTCTTTTGATGATATGGCAACCAGCCGGATCAGCTATTTCTGCCAATGTCAAGTATTTAATGTCTTCAATTCTAAGTCTTCCAAGTCTTCAAGTCTTTGTCGTGATGGAATTAATGATAAAAAATATAAAAAATATCGATGACATGAAATGGGGACCGTCTTTCGCAAAAACAAAAAACGATCTCAACATCAAAGAATTAGCTTCTCATAATAAACATTGAAATGTCATGTGTTTTTATCGTAACTTGAAAGACATTATGTGTAGCTAAAGTCAAATTATTGACTTTTGTTTATCAGGAATACATATACACTGCTCTCAAAAATTAAAGCAAAAAACGTTCCCGGGTTGATGGGCTATTATGAAGAATCGAAAATCTAAAGAAGTCTTTACGAAGCTCCAATATTCTTAGTCTTGATTCTTTAAGATATGAAATAGCTTATTAATTATTGTTACTATGGGTAGAACTACTAGCCGATCAGAATTTATCTTGGGAATAATAAGGGTCGGGAAGATGATGAATTTTATTGTTGAATCTCACTTTCATAATCTTCTATTATATATAAATATTTTCGGATATTTTAACACATAACGCTATCTAGTCTTAAACTAATCAGAGCAGGTATTAAGGGTACTAGATATCGAATATAAATACAAATGTATTTGTAAATATATATTTTACATAGAAAATACCCAAACTCCAAAAAAAGATCTGGTCAGACACGAGAATTAAACTCGAGACTTCAAGTACAGCAGTCTGTCTACCACTACGCAACCGATACAGTTTATTATAATTCTAAACTTTTCCTTAAGCCGATGTTTCAAACTATGTTCTAATTGCGATGAATTTGCGAAAAAACCTTCTTTAATTATTATTTTTTTTTGTAAACAGGTTGTGAGACTCGAATACGAAGCATACGAGCCAATGGCTTTGAAGGCCCTGAAGTCGATTTGTGACGAAGTACGAGAAAAATGGCCGGCTGTACACAGTATAGCCATGTATCACAGGTATGCGAGTCTTGTCTGTTGATCACTTAATGCAGTTATTTATTCATAGCAAAATTTATTGATGAAATTGAAGTAAATATTTACTAAATTATTACCACCGAACGGCTCGGCTTACACGACACGCTATCGTAACCGAACTATTTAATATATGCTTTAAATATAGCGCATATGGTTTAGTATCGATTAAAGATTGTTATTATTGTTTGATTTTTCATATTCATATAATGGGAGAAAGGTAGAGGGCTACGATAGTAATACTTAATCCTTGTTTGGTCTTTACACCACGGTTTATAGAGAAATAATACCTTAATACGACAAATTATTTAATTTTAACTGCCTCGGTGGCGCAGCGGTAGCGTATGCGACTGCTGTTATTGAGGTCTCGGGTTCGATTCCCGGGTCGGATCAAATGTTTGTATGATCTGCAAATATTTGTTTCGGAGTTTGGATGTTTTCTATGTATGATATGTATGTATTTACAAAAAAAAATGTATATATGTATTTATATCAGTTGTCTAGTACCCATAGTACAAGCTATGCTTAGTTGGGACTAGATGGCGTTGTGTGTTAGATGTCCGGAATATTTATTATTTATTATTATTATTATTAATTATCGTACTACATCCAGACGAATAGTTGCGTTAAATAATATGTGTATAGTAAAGATTGCTCTGCCCGCGTACTTACCTAGTTTCTTAATAATAGGGTAAATCATTTTTAAGGAAAACACTTTAAGAGGAAAATAATGTGTAGCCTGAGATATATACGAGAGGTAAACAGGAACGATGTTGATGTTGTAGGTAAGTCTTTTAATAGTAAAATATAAAATGAAGCCGCTTCCGATGTCTGTACGTTTAGATGTTTTAAATACGCAACGAATTTAAATGCAGTTTTTATAAATATGTAGAGTGATTCAAGAGGAAGGTTTTTGTGTATAACTCCTCCAACAACAACTTATACAATATAAAAACGAGCCATATTATTAAATAAGTTTTTTACGAAAGAGACCACCACACACATACCATTGCATCAAATGCAGTTGTATTCTGAAGAACTTTGGGTTCAATTTAAATTGTTACTAAATTAGTCTCTTCGCCGCCACTCTGTCACCAAGAAATAGTCATTCGTTACATATGAATTTACGTAAGGGAGGGGAGAGCCACGCTTCGGCATGAATGGCCCGGTTCGACCGGATTGACACCACGGCCTCATAGAAAACTGGTGTGAAACATCGCTAACGCTGTGTTATACCGAGTGAGTGAGGATACCGGAGGCCCATACCCAAAATCACCCCCAATCCCCCTCCCCATTTCCCAAAGGCCGGCCACGCACTTGCGACGCCACTGGTGTTCGTGTGTCCGTGTCGTATGTTCGGTGTCGGGTGTTCATGGGCGGTGGTAATCGCTTACCCATCAGGCGATACGTCTGCTCGTTTGCCCCCTATTCCATAAAAAAGAGGAGACTAATCACATGATGCTAAAGTGATCTGCCTGTTAACATCTTCAACTAATGCCTATTTAACGCCTTTGAGAAAGCCGCAAGATTACTCTCCTTTCTTGAAAATTTTTATTGCGTTTGTTGCTAAAATGCATAGCTATGTGACATGCATATGTTATGCAATGCATTTTATCTTACCGCATAACGGGGTTTATATCTTCATACCTCGTCAAGCAACAAAGAGTTGTGTGTTGTTTTATAAATGTGCTGTAGAAAGGGACGAATTGATACCTCTGCGTCAATATTGCATGGTAACACCTTGTAGACTATGTTCTTAGTACATGATGTTTCAGTTGGGTATTTCTTTAACTTTCTCAATATAAAACAAATGTCTTTACATTAAAACTAATTTACTTATTATATTTAGCATTATAATAAAAAACATCTGTGTAAATTCTACACAAGTTCATCTGATTGTTTAATCAAATGGTTTAATTCATAAAGAATCAGCAAATGTTTGTTTTGTTCCAAATATGAGGCTTTTAATTCATATGTTAAACTACTAGTTAGCTTAGTATTAATTATGTGCATTAATTAATTAAGTAAAACACATCAACCTTGACTACACAGTTGGCCTAGTGGTTTCAGTGGTTTCCGGATCTCTCCCGTCTCAGGCGCAGAGTGGCACACCGTGTGGTTTTAGTCGGTTCGATTCCGACACACCGCCCCGACTCAAACCCCGGTGGGGTGACCCGAGAGGGTTTACAAACGTAAAAAAAAAGTGGTTTCAGTGGTTGGCACACCGCTTCCTACTGCGCCAAGTGTTGTGGGTTCAAATCCTACATGGGACAACACTCTGTGTGTTCCATAAATTGTTGCTCTAAGTCTGGGTGTACTTTATGTCCGTTTCATGTATGTTTGTAAAGATCCCCGTGACACAGGAATGTATATTCCTAATACGGGAGTTGTTTTTAAAAAACAAAAAGAAAGTCAACCATCGGAAGTATGATTAATGTAATTCATCTGTCCTTATGTTTAAAATTGTATACATAAATTATTACTGTTATATTTTCTGACATACGTCTTACATACAACAGACTAATCGTATACATAGTTGAGAAAATAATATGGTAATATAACTACTCAAAACATTCATTTGGATTCAGTGGAACCCATGATATATGTATTACCTTATTATTGGGATGTTAACAGTTTTTCTAAAAATAATTTTTGTTTTCGTTGGGATAAAATTGCGCAGTCTACAAAAGGATCCCGCTGACGCAAACAGTTTTCGACTAATCTCACGCAACTGGGAGCCCCAAGTAAAGGTGTTATCAATATAAATTCCAAGATTTTTAACTTATAGGTAATGGAGTAACATTAAAATTTATGTTCCAAAGTTGTCTCCAGTCTATTATTGAAACCAATCTGGGACTGCCCACAGCAATAAGCTGAGTCTTATAGGGATTCGACACAAATCCATAGTTATTGATCCATTTAAACGCGCGCCGGATTGAGACTAATAATTGAAATGGCTTCCGATAATTTGTGCAACGGAGTTGGTGTATAAATTTGAAAGTCAACTGCAGAAATGGTAGGATGAGACTAATGACTTGGAGATAGAATTTATGAATATAGAGAAAAGTAAACGAGATGAAAGCGACCCTGTGGGGCAACAATAGACGTATTACATCAAGAAGATAAAGAGTCTCTTAAGCGCACACGCTGCCTTCGTCCAAACAGGTATCTCTGAAACTAATCAACCGCTGTCGGAGATATGTGGATAGAGCGTAATATGCTCTAACATTGATCAACGCACTTACTGTACTATGACCTGCACGAAAACCGGATTTGAAAGGATTAAGAAGTTAGTTTCTATTGAGAAATGAATTCAATTCGGTGTGCACAAGACGTTCAAGGACTTTCGAAAGGAAGGCAATATTGATATGGGACGATATTCGGAGAAGGAAGCGAGGAGAGGATTGTTCTTTTTGGGTGGTGGGATAATTAGTGCTTCTTTCCAAGTTTTCAGGCAATTGCTAGAAAAAGGCAGTAATTTAGAATATGGCATATAGCAGGTAGTACCTTCAAGAGTTGGTCGGTGAACATGTTACGGCTTATAAAGTCAATTCCAACAGCGTTGGAAGATATGGACATAATACACTTCTCAACATCGCAAACAGTTATTTGATTAAAACAGAACGGGGGTAATGAGGTGCTGGAAGCGTAGAAAGATATTGTAAGGTATTTGCCTTACTGGTGTGGTTAAATGAAGCCGAAGATTGGTTGGTTTAGCAGCTCGATATCAATTTGTTTAGAGTTTGAGCATAAATGTGACTTACCAATCTCTAATGTTTTGAGGAACTTCTAAAGTTTAGCCGGGTCTCTGTTCTCGACCAAATTATGAATATGTTGGTTAGTATAATGTATAATATTCTACAGAGCCTTCAACGGAACATAATATGCCTAGAATTACTTTTGACGGTTATTAAGATGTAGTCGTTTAATATTATTATATTACAGTTTGTGCAAATTACATAATAACAACAATTCTACAGATAATTTAAAAATCATTACGTCATCGAAATTATACAATACGTGGCTCTCATTATTATACTGTGGTTTTGTCCACTGTAGGTAATAGTAGTAGTAGAAATCACCAAGGATTTTCCTTGCGGAAGTTTGAACGCGTTGTATAGTATATTAATATCTGAAGCAAAAACATTGTTAGGTTTTCATGAAAATTATGCAAACGGAGGAGTATGAAATATCAATCAGTTTTTTCGGAGAAGTGCAAAAAACTAAAAAAAAAAACAAAAAAGGAAAATGAAGAACGATCGAATTTCGATTACTACTAGCAATAATAATTGTATTCTATTGTGTCAAAAAATGGGCAAAAAATTGTATCAACCCTATACAAGATAATTAAGGCAATAAATGATAATAATTATAAAACTAATGATTATCGAAGAATTACAACAACGGAATTATCTACAAATATAGGTCAACAAGTTTACTTGGGAAAAAACATTCGTCTTTTTTGCTACATTTGTACTAAAAATTAATGCTATTGGTATATCAATCAATCAATCAACAACCCATAACGTCCCACTGTTGGGCTCGGGTCTCCTCTCAGGAGAGGGTTAAGGCCATACGTTGTGGTATAATAATTATATAACGGTATTGGTATAATAAATAATAAATAAGAGGCTAAAAAAATATCAACAAACAGAACCGCGATGGTTATATACTATCGCACCCCTATCACCGCGGTACGATACCATCCCTAATATTATACTACGAAAATTTTGATGGCAAAGTCTTTACCATACCATTTTTCTCTCCAGTTTTGTCTAGCCTTATCCGATTTCAATTGAGGTCGGCTCTCCTAGTCATTCTTTACCAGATTTTTCTATTGGGTCGTCGAGACATTGAATGGAATAAAGTTTGTTGTACACCAATTGATACAGTTATTTATAGGAGCTTATCAATATAATGACCATGTACAAAAGGCAGCCTTATCGCTATAAAGCAATTTCTTACAGGCAATCTTTGGATGGACAAATCGACGACAATCAATTTGGTGTCGGTGGTCCACATTCGGTGAAGAGCATTGATTGGGCTTTGTTTAGGTCGTTGGCGATGACGGACATCCTAGTCCGTGTGTTTTCGGGTCGGTTTTCATAGCCAGGACTTGTCTTCTCATTACATGGCATTGCCATACGAGCTTTGTCACCTATATATTCATTTATTTTCCGTTTCTTACGGCAAAGATTAAGGTTTTTGACCGCCGGTAGCCTCACTCAAGGGCAAATTAATACTTCTACTAACTGTAAACAAAACATAGTAATGGATTTTACTGCTAAATGTCTTGTTATCTATACAAATAAATAAAATTGAAGGCTCTTGTTATACGTACAAAAACAACCGCGTGGCGCAGCTACTGTACGATATACTTGCAATGTCATGTTTTAAAACATAAATTATATTATTATCGGTCAAATAGAGATGTGTCGTTGCATCAGAGGTATTGCGTCATACAATTTTATTAATATTTATTAGTTGTTTGAATTATGTGTTTGTGTTCAATATCACCAAACGTGCCCGGGTCACGAGACGGGTCACAAGGTGGAGTCACAGGTATTTTGTCGTCGTTTCAGTCCCTCCCTCAGAATTAACACGGGCGCTCCACGTTTTGTATGCTGAGCATGACCACTTGTCCTGTGTCTGGGTGTAATTTATCTAAAATTTGTACTTCGTTAATATTAAGTATGTTAATCAGCCGTGTGATTACCATACCACAGTTTCTACCTAGTTTGGGATCGGATAACCGTATGTGAGTTGTATGGAGTTGTCAATCTGACAATCAAGACTGCCTCGGTGGCACAGTGGTATCGTATGCGACTGCTGTGGTTGAGGTCTCGGGTTCGATTCGCGGGTCGGATCAAATGTTTGTAAGACCTGCAAATTTTTGTTTCGGAATTTGGGTGTTTTCTATGTATAATATGTATCTATTTACAAAAAAAAACTATATACGTATTTATATCAGTTGTCTAGTACCCATAACACAAACTCGGCTTAGCTTGGGACTAGATGGCGTTGTGTGTTAAATGTCCAAAATGTTTATTTATTATTATTTATTAATCTGGTGTTTTAACTTGCTAGCTTTGTGCTCTCACACTGGTTCCGACTCATATGGACAATACATAAATTAATATGTTTTCCCGCAACAGTAGGTCAGTGTTTTATATTTGATACAACGAAATAAAACTAGCCATCACGCGCCGTCATTTTATACCGTTGCATCAAATGCAGTTGTTTTCTGAAGAACTTTGGGTTCAATTTAAATTGTTACTAAATTAGTCCCTTCGCCGCCACTCTGTCACCAAGAAATAGTCACTCATTACATATGAATTTACATAATAAGATTGCATGCACTATATAAGAGAAAAAATTGATATATTGTTATAAAGTCATCCACTATCAAAATCGACTTTAAGTTTAAGTGAATAAGATTCAAATAAATGACATCTTAATATACATACAAATTGCAATATCTGGGACAGATAACAACCAGCCGACAGTACACATTGTTTATCAGTGCTTAACATTTGTAGAGAGAAAATAAAACTGGAGTACATTCTATTTTACATACCTATTCTTAATATCGTAATAAACCGTGGGAGAGCCTTACTACCTTGGTACTTGCGCTGTGTTTCACCAAGTGAGTAAGGATGCTGTAGACCCATACCCCAACC